>JBBMKC010197832.1:0-14451 GCA_037834085.1 Bipalium vagum | reverse complement strand
TGATGTTCCATAGGTTTTCTATGGGATTAAGATCAGGCGACTGTGGTGGCCAGATCAATAGATCAATACCTTGTTCTCAGAGCCATTTCTTAACTTCTTTCGCAGTGTGACATGGTGCACCATCTTGCATGAATATAGTACAACCATGTGTATCCATATTTATAATCAAATTCTCTTCTAAACAACTTTTATAGAGTGAAGAATTCATTGTCACATTATCTGGAAGATAATAAATGCTACCGGTAGATGAGAAGCAGCCCCATACGATGACCGAAGGATGGTGTTTGATGGTTTTCTTTGTAAATCGTGGATCCAACGGATTTGACTTAGGATTACGTCTAAAAAACTGATGAGTGATCTTCAAAAAGTTTAAAATATGACTCCTCACTCCACATCACTTTTGTCCAGTCATTTGAATTTACAGAAATCCAATCGTTTCTTGATTGGAACTTTATTTAAATAGGGTTTTGATACTGCACGAGATGCAGGAAGTCCAAGTATCTTGAATTGTGCGAGATGAAACATTTTCTAATTCCGGAACTTCTTTTCTAAGTTTTCTGAATGTAGCAAATGGATCTACAGCAATAACACGCTTCATTCTTCTTTGAGTGCGCTCAGTTGTCTTTGACGAATATCCTGATCGTCCTTTGATACATGTATCACCACTTGCCTTGAACAGATTAATTATTTTGGATGCTGAACTTTTCGCAATCTTTAGCTTCTTACTAATAGCACTTAATGAATTACCTTCTTTGTGTAATAAAAAAATATTAGATCGTGTAATTGGAGATAATTCTGGAGTTTTACCCATGAAAATTATGTCAATGCTGGATGATGGAAATATAATCTGTTATTATAATCTACAAAGAGTTAATATATAATTTGATTTGAATAATCGACTCTGTTAGTAACGTTGATATTATTAGACAAGTCTTCAACATCCATTTTCAAAAATCTGTATTTCTGTATCACAAAACTATTTAAACAAAACTATCATTTAAATATTAATAGTTAGTTTAAATAATAAACTTTTAAAATCAAAACTAATTTAAATTAAACTTAATTAAATTTAAATTAAACCCTAAACTTTCCGCGGGTATTGTATATCAATATATAGTTCATAAAATATAATGCTTGTTTTAAAGAAGTAATTTAATGTTTTTCTATTTTTAGAATGAATTCAAAAATCGAACAAAGAATTTATATTAAATTTTGCCTTTGTAATCAAATAAGTGCTACAAAACGTTTGATATGATAAATGTTATGGTAAAGAAACCCTTTCAGAAAAAAAATTTTGTTGGTAAAAGAAATTTAAGGATGGTTGTATCAATGTTAATGAAGATTCTCGTAATGGTAAGCATGAGGGAAATTCTTTAATGAGGGAAATATTTTGAAAATCAAAAAAATCATGTTTGTCGATCTCAGATTAATTATCCGAGATATTGTTATTTCACTGGAATGTCTTTTAGCTCATGTAAATTTATCTTACGAAATACCTTGGGAATGAGACTTTTTGCCTCAAGATTAGTTCTTAAAGATTTGAAAATTGATGTTTTCGAGAAAATGCTGTTATAATATGAGAATGATCCAACGTTTATGAATCATATAATAACTGGTGATGAGACTTGCTTTATGCTTATAATACTGAAACGAAACAACAATCAAGAAAATGACGCTTAAAGTTGAACCAAGACCAAACAAAACAGGTCAAAATCAAGCGAATTGAGATGTTTACGTCAAGCAATTCGCTCAAAAAGATCTGAACTTTTGGTAAACAACTCCTAGATTTAAATCATGATAACGTTTCTGTCTACAATTCGTTGCTTTGGTGTAATTTTTTGGCTAAACACCGAAAAATTTTATTGAACAAGCACCATGTGACTTTTTTACTTTACAAAGATCCAACTTACTATTCATGACCTGGGTTTTCAATCGATTGAAAACATAAAAGAAAAATCAAAGAAAGCACCGAAAAAAACACCTAAAACTGAGTTTTAGAAATACACCGAAGATTGATAAAACGTTGGCATATGTGCATTCTGGCTGAAGGTGATTATTTTGAAGGAGACAATATAGACAATATTGAGGAAGAAAGAAGGAATTGGTTTTTTAACTCAGTTTTTAATTTTTCTGAAATTTATTTTTAAATATCAAAAAATTTAAGTGTAAATTCAATAATATTGTGTATTACATGGTGTAAACTTATAAATTTTTAGCTACCTAGAAAATATAGTTATATTTATATATTTAGAAGGATATATTGTCGTATTTGTAAGTGCGAGAATATATTTGAGTCACCATTTTTTTCAAATAAATGGTGATTATTGATTCCTAAACGCTTTCAAATTTCTCTAAACATTTTTGTAAAAAAGCTTAAAGATTCTAAATATACAATATTGAATCCTGCCTTTAAAATATCCTTAATAAAAGCAAACATCACCTACCCATTTTCAAAATTTAATTTACAAAATTACTTGACAGTTTTTGTTTATGAAGCAAAATTTGTTGAAATCAACAACAATTTTGTCACACCAATGCTCCTTAATTGTTCACTCTCCGTTTGACTGCTTTCAGGCCGTCGGGTCAATTTTATTAAGTCTTTGGCATGAAAATCAAACACACAACGCTACTTTACACCTCAGCCACGGTTACGGTTTGTTGCATTCTCAAATTGGTTTGACCACATCCCATTTATATATCACTTATATTTGATTGACTATGGGCTGACTATTTCTCATTTATAAATCATTCATATTTCAAATTCCAAATAGTAATCATCTTTAATTTCCTTCCTTTGATTTATTATAATTTATTCCACATTTGTTATATATTCATTACAAATTTAATAATTAACAAATTTGATTGTGTAATAACAATAATAATAACAGCAGTAATACATAATAATAATAACATTAATACTACTGAGCATAACCCAGTTTGAAATTGAAGATTTTTATATTTGTTTGGTTGACGAAAGACATCCTTATAAGTTATGAAGAAGGGTTTGGAGCGATAATAATAATAATAATTCTAAAAATAATGGAATTATAATGATATAATAATAAATATTTTTTTTATTAAAATTATAATAAAAAGTAATAATAATATAACAATAAAATATCTTTTTTATGATAATTATTATGCAACAAGAGTCAATGAAGAGTTTTGTTCTGCAAGGGAGTCTATGAATGAGCCGGTTCGAGTTCATCTAACGACTGAAGGATTTATCGTCAGCAAAAGCAGTGAAAGTTTTCTAAATTATTTTCTTTTACTTTTGGTTTTGATTAATTAATACTTTTACAATTATATAATCGATTCGTTTTTCATAGTTATTGATTCATAGATTATTTTTATATTTGTTTTGCTTTTCATTATACGTGATTCGTTTTCATATTCATTGATTTTTGTGACATTTTCAAGTTTTTTTTATTATTATTTTTTATTATTGTGCGTGAATATTTTAGGACATACAGTTATAGATTGCGCTCTTTTGTATTGATAAAAAGTTTTATTATGATTGTTTTAATTCAGTTATTATTGAACACGCTATTAACATAAGTGAAAGGCCAAGTAAAAAAAAGTTTTAAGAATTTTTCATTAAAATTTTTTATATTATATATACTGGTAAAAAAAAATTCTGACACAATTTTTGTGATAAAAAATATTATATTATATTTTTGAAAGTTGTTGATATTTATAGTTTTTGCATGCTAAAAATGTACTTAATATATACTTTTTTCTGACACTTACTGAAACAATTTTATTTCATTGCAGAAATATTAATTAATAATATTTCCTTTACATATTAGCACTTTTTATCACATTGCTTGTTTGTTACTATTTATCTACAAAACAGCATTATATTCTGTTGCTCAAAATTAAAATATATTTTTGTATAATTTTGTAAATTATAAAAAAAATATTAATTATTAAATATATATAGTGTGTTTAAGGTGTATGTTAACATACATTATTTTTAAATTAGAAGTTAAAAACATAAATGTATTACTAATTTGTTTATATGGATTAATAGTTTAATAATCCATTTAGTTAATTTTAAAGTAAAATTTCTGTGTTTTTCGATGGAAGAATTCAAATTGTTGTATGGAATTCCAAATTTGATAATTTTGAAGTAATTAGACATTGGAAAAAGAAGTTTATCACACCACCGCCAAGTAGACAAACAATTAAAAAAATAGTGGAAAAGTTTAAGACTGGAAGTATTCATGACCAAGTTAAATTCGGCCGACCTCGTTCCGTATTAACAACGAAAAAAATTCAAAGAGTGAAAAAATTGGTTGAAGAATCTAGCAGTTTGTCAGTTCGGCAAGGTGCTTGGGAACTTGACATGACTGTAAGCAGTTATTACAAGCCGTCAACCGTAATTGAGATCAGAGATTACGGTTATGACCGAAGAATAGAATTTTGTCAGGCAATGTTGGTACAGTTCCAAATTGACTCTTCCTTGGTCAACAAGATAATAAGGTCAGTAAGTTCACGCTCAATGGAGTTGTTAACCGTCACATTTCATGCTATTGGGCCTACTCTAACTCTAAAATAACAATTCATGTTATAAACAAGGTATCATGGGCCATACTTCTTCGAAGATATGGTAACGGGTGAGTCATACCTGGAGATGCTGGAAAAGTTTTTATGGTATAGAATAACAAGAGTTTGTAAGTACTTACAACATGATGTGCACCTGCTCACTATTCGCAAAAAATCAGGAAAAGTTCCCAAATCGCTGGATTGGATGACGAGGTCCAATTGAGTGGCCTCCTCGTTCGTCCGATCTAACTGCGCCAGACTTCTTGTGGGGATATCTAAAACAAAATGTGTACAGAGACAGACTTCATGCAATCGCTGAGCTCAAGGATAAAATCAGTCATGTTTGTAATGAAGTAGATACTGGAATGTGCCAGCGAGTATGTCTAAATGTACTGTCTCGATTAAGCCATTGCCTAGCTATCAACGGGCGTCAAATTTTATAATTACATGTTGTATTTGTTTTTAAAAATATTTTATTCAAATAAAAATTATTTTCTACTTTATTGTTTGTTAAAATATTTAAAATGAAAGTATGTTAACATACATAATAAACACCCTATATATAATATAACTTGCACAAATAATTAACAATAATCAATATTTAATAATTTTCTTTGATTTAAAAGTTATTTTAAAATTAAAAGTTCCAAAAGAAAACTAACATCAGATAAGAAAAATCGAACAAAAAAGAAGGCAAAAAGTCACAGAAGACGGTATAAAATATATTTCTCATAAAATTTCTCGGCATCACACCAAAGTGGGTTGATAGTAAAACTGGTTGTAATTCAAAGACACAAATAAATGTTCCAAAAACGAATCGTGAGAGGCGGCCTTTAAAATCTTGAGCAAGCAGTCGCCATAAGCTCGAAATTTTTTGTGCAAATTATTGATAAGTTGTGAGATTTTTTCATTGTTCTCTGTGTGATCTGAATTCCATCGGTTAAGACTGACCAATCGATAAAATGTGAAAGACGTCCCCAACAGGTCGATGAGGATTTTTCTGATATTTTCTCTCATTTTCTTCATCGATTCATCAATGATTGTCCACTGGGTCTGATCACCGGCCAAAACGCAACGCATCATAATTCCATCCAGATATTTCGCATGGGACTCTATAAGCGAATCCAAATTGGTGATTTTACCGCTTACCAGATCTTTAGTCAAATTCTGCCAGCTATTGGCTCCTATTCCAGAAATATGATTGCAGAAAATATTATCAATCGATCGAACCCAATGCTCCATTTCCATTAGACATGAATGAAATCTCTTCAAACATCCAAACGAATGTGTAAGACTCGTACTATTTCTTGAACTGGAGAACCACGATTTCAACGCCTGTCGAGTTTCCTGCAGGCACCACCCAGCGTATTTTATCTGAACAATAGCTCGGAAAATAGATTGATATTGCCAAATTTGACTTTGTTGAATGACGATACTGACTGGCCAGGAAATTTTGTAAGAGATGCAGAAATCATCACAGAGATTATGATACTTCACCTTTTTATCATAGAACCCGGTCAAATGGACCAAACTATTGTTCAGTACTTTTTCACTGCCTTCAGTAATGTAACTGAGAGCCGAACTCAACAAATCCGCCAGAACTTGTTTCTGATTTTTGACGTTTCCTCCCTCTAGTTTTGACCGATTGCTCAATAAATTGAAAACTTTTGGAAGAAGTTTGTCGGAAAATTTTCCGTCTTTAAGAAAAAGGAAACGTCGCATTTCCTTCAAATGAAAACGCAACTTGTGGGTGTTCAACAAAGAGAACATGAGGCTAGAATCCACAAGACTCACTTGGGCCCTAATTATCGGTAGAAGACTTTTGTTGATGATTAGGTCAATTGGTTCACTATCGATATTTACAGGTTGATCAAGAGAAAATTGAGATTCTTTGGAATTTGCCTTAAAACTACATATGGAACGATCTAATTGACGAAAAATGTCATCATTGTAAATACGGAACGAGGCCAACTGAATTGACTCTTCTCGAAGTTTTTCTGAATGATTTATGACACCATTTAAAAGCTTTGAAATTCGCATTGATTCTGTTTGATTTTCAAACGATCCTTCATCACTTCCATTTTCCTGAATCATTGTGTCTGTACAATTACTTGAAATTGAATATTCCTTTCTCAAAGGATACATTAATTCTTGGACCGATGATTGTGATACGTGTCCCTTTGTATTGATATTTTTAAACTTATCCAAATGTGTCTGCACATCCGTCGGTGAATTCGATTTTGAACTTTTTTGATTTACCTCTTTGGATATTAAATTTGATTTCAACTCATTGGTTTTTGAGTCTTTGAGATGAGATTCTGGATATAACATTTCTTGTATTGTTGAGTCTATTACATTGATTTTATGAAATGGTTTTAACATTTTATTATCTGTGAAAGCATCAGGCTTCTGTGAATCTGGATACATTGCTTTTTCTATTGTTGAATCTGCCGTGTGACCATGGATATTGATTTTTCGAAATCCAGATGTGTGTTTTTCTATATTTGAATCTGTCGTATGACCATGTATATTGGTTTTTCGAAATACAGGTATGTGTTTTTTATCATCAGACCAAAATTTTTTATCTCCAGGATACATCAACTCCTTTGCTGTCGAATCGACTTTTTGATCGAATTTATTAATACCTCCTTTTTTCATCACAAAATTTGTAGTCGTCGATTGCTGATTTGTGGTCTTGTTATCATCGCTTAGCGTGATAACTGATAGATTTGATTTTAACTTTTTAGGAGATTGTTGTAATTTACCCATCTTTGAAACCGCCTTATTTGAAGCATTACCTTCATTTACCAAGGCAGACTCAATGCCGTGCTGATTAGGCAACCTAGTCTCACCTGCATAGGACATAAAAGTATCTCCATTATCATCACCAGGATTTTGTGATTTCACATTTTCCGAATAAATAGTGGACTGCCTAACATTAATGTTCGGACTGTTGTCAACATTTTCCTGAAAACGAGATTCAAAAGAAGTAAATAATCACAAATTTGAACTCAAATCACAGTGGATTCATTAAAAAAAAGTATTTAAATATTCACTGATTTAATCAACCAAAATCTTTTTTTAATCAAATAACATTTTATTAGTAAATATTACCGCAGCAGTTTGATGAAAAAATAAAACAATATAAAAAGGAAAGTGGATTTTTGGAAAGGAAATTTTAATTGTTTAATAATTATCTTGGTATTAAAGAAATTCGGTTTTGTTGCAGAAATGAAAAAGAGATTAAATTAATATTTTTGACCAAAATGAAAATCGATATCGATTGATGCTCAATATCCCATTTATTTAATAAATCAAAAAACTTTCTGAAAGTTATTATTGATAGAATAAAAAATTGATAATTTCAGAAACAAATTCACTATTATGAACTTTTTTCCATTTGATAAAAATAAAAATCAAAAAATTTTTGTGAGGATAAATTAATATAACATTTTTTAATATTAAATAACGAAAATTTTTGGTAGAGATCGATGGCTGTTTAGAACCAATAAAAACGGCCGTCTTTTACTTTTACTTTGATCTGTCGTGCTGATACATAAAATCTCAAACAGTCATTATAAATAGTTTCGACTCCATTCACCCCCCCCCCCAATTCATTTAATCTGACTGACACGATAAACGTACACATCTTTAAATAAGGTATCGCATAACTAATATATATATTAACCACTATAATAACATTAAAAATCGATAGAAAAAGTCAATTGTTTATAACACTTTTAGTAAGAAATTAATTAAAAAACTTGCCTTAAGATTTCCCCTAGCTTTCAACATCCTCGATTCATATTTCTCAATACGTTCCAAAGCCGCTCTCTCTCGAGCTTCAACGTCAGAAATTTTCTTGGCATAAAAACTCGTCAATTCGTACCTGAAATGGAAAACAGTTGAGGACAAAACTGAAATTTAATCTTTGACTGACTACTCAGTCAGCTTTCAATCACATTTTCCCAATTAGAATCGAAAAATTGGCAATCAAACGTTTTCAATTGTAAATTTTAAATATTCGATTTTTAAAAATTAAGCTTTATTATTATTGTTATTATTATTATTATTATTATTATTATTATTATATACTAAATTTTATTATTAATGAGAATAATTTAAAATTATTATTATTATTCTATTGGTAAAGTATAAATATATATTTTGAAATATTAAATAAATAATCAAAATTAAATTAAGAAATTCGTTGAATTATAAATATTAGATTATTATGATTATTTTATTGCTTTAATCACTTTTGATTATTATTATAGTAATTATTGTGAAAATATGTAAAATCAGTTTGATACATGAATGATGGTAAAGAATTTTTTCAATCGAAACTTAAATCGTTATAAGAAAACTGAAATAATTTTCCCAACAAACTTTAATAAATATCTTTTAATTAGATCACATCTTTACCAACGAATCCCTGAGCGGAAGAACACCTAAAAGAGTGCATACTTTACATTTAACTGTCTAAGTGACATTCATTCAAATTTTCTAATTTTTTGCAAATCAATTAATGTCGAAAAAGGAAAGCTTTAAAATTCGTTTCCATTTTATTTCTATTTGTTTTATCTGTATTCGATACTTGACTGTTTTGTTAAAAAAAACTAATTTATTTTTAATATTCATCAAATGTTACGTTATCGAGAAAAATTATCAGGCTGATTGATTTTTTAGTTTTTAATTTTATTTATTTTTTTACTATTTTTAAAAAAATAATAATCAATAATTTTAAGATAGAAAAATCATGAAAATGTATTATTAATTATTTTTATACAGAAAATAATCATTAAATATATCAATTAACGATAACTCAGTTCGATAACTTCAATATATAATCTATAATATAAAATTGATTGTTTAATATAGTTATTATTTTTATACTGTTACACTGAAAAAATTAAGATGTATTAACATCTGAGATCGATACGTCCGCTTAAGAAGTGATGAAAGAATTTATTCCAAAGGAACAGTTTTCTTTCAAAAAAAAATACAATTGCTTCAATTAATAAAAATAGAAATGTGCTCAAAATAAAAATCATTGCAAAAGTAAAATTGATAGTGACAAGTAATAGTAAATAATCTCACTTCAGCTCCTCCAAATTTGGACTTTGCTCTTTGCTCTTTTCCAAAAGTAATTTATCGTTACGTTTTTCTTCCAAAATCGCTTGTAATTTTCGTTCTTTTTCCGCTATAGCTTGCTTCTTCAGACGATCAAGCTCCATCAATTTTAAAGTGTGATTTTTAAAATTTTGTTGAGCCATTCTTTCGTGCTGGACACTGAGATACATATCCCGCGTTCTCTGAGCCTCTTGTCTCAACAACTGAGCCTTTCTTCGCTTTTCCTCAACCAGATCCTTTTGAGATTTCATTGTATCAGCTTCAATTGATTTTGTCACTTGGACATATTTCTCCACCATTTTCTTGATGGAACTATTATCGGAATCGTACAATAGCTTTAGTGGAGGTCGATTTTTGACAATCTCAGCATTGTATAACAGACCATGGGAATTTTCGATGAGATTCAACAACTTTATTGATTTCCCACACCGCAAAATCTCGACTGCCAATTGATCAAAAATCCACTCGGTTTTCAATTCCAATATTCTCTCACTGATGGAAAATTGATTATGCCACCAACGTTCATCTTTTCCATCGACAGAAATTTCTTTAGAGGACAAAATGAAAAAATCGTCAACATTTTTGAAATCTATTTCTTGTGACAATTGACCTCGATAAATCCAATTCTCCAATTGGTCAAGGACAACGTTGAGACCACCTTCAAGGATGTAAAACGTCATGTGCAAATATTCATAGAGAACCGCATTGACCGTGACTTGGTAAAAATATTTTAACAAATGGAGCCCACCCCTTTTCATGTATGCACTATTTGGCAAATGTTCTGGCCAACATTCAGCGATATGTGGACTGACTTCAAACAGATCTCCCAGATATCTAAATAATTAATAATTTGTTTGAAAAAAATTTAAAAACAAATAATATAAATAATTTTGATAAGAAAAAAATCTCGAAATTTTTTTAATAAATGTTACAGTCAAATAAATTTCACCACAATATAAGACGGTTAAGATTCATCTACACCAAAATATAATAATGTCACAAAACCAGGGTGACAATAAATGAAAGCACCTACTCCAATTGATTTGTCATATTTTGCAAAATGAGATTGAATTCAAGAACGGATGAAAATGCGTTCTGAAAAGTTGACAGAACTTCTCGGTGCAGTGTTATGATGTTACTTAAACGATTCACCAAACCATCACGAATGATGGAGGGCTTAAATCCCGTGTTCCTGTCAATGAGAAGATTAAGTCTGGCGAAAATTGTACCAGCTTTCAGATGAGGTTCAAACATTTGAAGCAGATATTTTGGAGGTTTGACTGCCAGCTGAAAAGATTTTCTGTTCTGAAACAAGCAGTTTCAATCAATATAATCATCACTAGCACAAACATATGTAAATTATATATTAATTTTTATTATTCCTTCGAGGAAAAATGTCAATAGTCGTTTTCACTCTCTTTCAAATGAAAATTAGGCTTTTAACCTTTAAGAAAATGAGTAACTTATCAAGACAAACATGTTGATCAAAAATATTGAATGTAGAAATTCAATTATAAAAGAACACTACATTCCAGAACAGAGGATGGTTCCAAAACGCTTCTCTTTATTATTGATTTTACAACGATCAATAGTTGAATTACATTTTTTAATCAATTATTATTACATTATCCCATTTGAATGTTGATGTAGACAGGCCCAATCTAAGCATTATTAGATCATTGATCCAATCAGACATCGGAACAGAATAAGCATTCATCAGGTCTTGTTTACATTTCCCATTGTATCGCCAATCGTATAAAGCTAAACACACAGCACCACTACCAACGGAAAGAGGACATTGCCATTCAGTCATACGTGGCTTTTCTGCACCTACATTGCTGAAAACATGTGAATTAAATTAATTAACTTTATAAAAAATTCAAAGGTTGTAAATAAGCTCTAAAGAAAATATCAATCAACAATTTTGTAATAACGTAAACAATTTTTTGCGAGACTCATACCATCCTCTTTCTTCCCATATAAATCGTCTTGGCAATTCTTTACCTTCTTGAAAAGCTGACCATTCTTCCATGAATTCCTCGTCCCAGTTATCGCAATCCGGGGCTGGCGTATTGAAAAACTCTGAAAACGGATAACTTACAGTGCGCGTATTTGTTATAGTTTCTTCGCTGACAAGTAGAACGTGACAATAATCAAAAAAATATGATTGATTACTTATTCGTTTCAATATCACAAAAATCCGTCTCTGAATTGCTCAAATATCCACTGGATGTAGAGAAAAACATGGAGCTCTTAACAGAGCACTTGTCCGATAACTAGTGAAATAAATACAAAATAAATCAGTAAACCAATCGGAAAAAAGTTACATCAAGCATGAAACTTGGTATACTGACGGAGGGATTACTTTCCTAGTAAATTTTCAATTTTGTTTATAATTTAAGTAATTTGTACTCTTTGTGAAAAAACTAATGGTAAATTATTTTGACTGAACATGTAGCTTGGATATTCATTAACAAAATCAGATATATGGTTGTCGTCCTTGAAATTTGATTCACAAATTCTAAAATCCTAAACATTCAATTTAAAGCTGTATTGATAAAGTAAAGCCTTACGTTTAAATTGAAATTTACATCATTCCTCCTGCTTTTCATGTTTTGCATAAGAATTAAAAACAACAAAATTGGATAAACACCAGGATTGTTTGCTTAATTTAATAGTAAAATTGTTTCTGAAAATAACATACAAGCATACATTTAAGAATTTTGTTAAAACTTTCTTCTAATTTTATTTTTATGATATCCTTATTGTACATTATAGATTTATCCATTTCTATCAATAAACAAAAAAAATCGCTCTTGCATTCAAACTCATAAGATTTACATTCCCTAAACACTGAATTTGATATATGACTAAATTTGAATTTACATATATTTATAATAAAATATTGTTAACTTGTGTATACCAGGAAAAAAGTTAAACCATTTGTTTAATAACTTTTTTCGATTTTCTAATACTGATTTCTGATAAGTAACGGATCCAGGATTACCGCAAAGCTTATAGTTTTTACGAATGAGAAAGTCTAATCCCTTTAAGAAATCACAACCAGAATCTTCGAACATTAGATTAGTAAAATATAAAAAAATTGTACATATATAAATTTAAAAATTAAAATTTTATGTCTAATTATTTAAACAATATTTGTAAAACCATTACTATCAAATTAAATTTGATAAACTATTTCATACAATATTTCAATTGTAAAATTCTTTACATTTTATTTCATAACTATTTTTTTTATTTAATAGTACTGATAATTCAGAGTTTGGTTAATATTATTTTTTAAAATAATTATCAAGTACAAATTTTTTTTAAAATTAACTAATGAATTTAAAAATAATATAAAAAATTACATTGTTAGATGTCGTTATGACAACACTAACTTTTATACATGTAAAATTAAAATACTAATAAATTTTAAATAAAATTATTAAACAGATGTTATTTTTCAAAAAATATCGTCATCATGCTTGTAAAATTCGCAAAGATAATAAAGTTCTAGATATGGATTCTATTAAAATTAATTAAATAAAATACGTGGATCTAATTCGATATAGCTGCAGTATTTTTTATTTAAATGATTAATTTAATCTCAAAGTAATATTTATTTTTTTAACTATATAGTATATTAGTAAAATTTAACGAAAGTGGTCTCTATTAAGGTCACTGCGTTCCCATAAACCCTCCGATAATTAAAAAAAATCACTCTATAAGTCTGGATTCTAAAAAAATTTTGTAACATATTGGGTTTACCTAAGACACCCTTCCTATAAATAATACTGAGAAAACCCTCGGAAAAAATTGTAAAATAAAAATAACAAAAAATAATAATTAACTATGTTGGGATGCACAGTGAAATCCACAGTAAAACTGGTAAAAAACCAGTCTGATCAAAAACAAAATTCAAAGATTCCAGAGATCGTTGATGAACCTCAGCAACCGATGGAGAGTGATGACAGCTCTCTGAAACTTTTTATCGACATAAGAAACATTTGATTTAATATTTGAAATTTGATTTTAATTTACATTTTATTTTACAATTTAAATTTTATATTGATATGCATCAAAAGGCTTCTTAAGGCCTACTATCTTTATTTTTATATCTCTGAATAAAGAATGTGATTTTGTATTTTTATATTGTAAAAATAAAATATAAGTAATTAATAAAATTATAATCATTTTTAAATAAAATAAAATTTAATTAAAAGTGGAGTTAGATATTAATTAAAATATTAACCCCAATGAATAATCATTATTATTATAGAAATTAAGCAACTTCTTATAAGTAAAAGTTGTGGAAGTAGGATTACTAAATACAGTAATTTTTTAAGTATAAGACATTACTTAAAATAGTAACCACCGACGCAAATTCTATTATTAGTAAGAAAAACGTACTTAAAATAGAAATCATCCACACATAAATTTATATTTAGTATTGTGGGGACTCCCAGGCCAACAATTTTTAGATAAAAAATGAACCCTTTTGTGACTTGTAAATGATTCAAATATCTTATATCTGTGCATGATCTTTGATAACTTAAAAAACCATTTCTGATGTGATTTAATCTTTTGCATGACAAACTTGTAATAAAATGTAATTGTTGTAATATTTTGGTAAAAGTATAAAAATAAAATATTGTGATTGCTGGTGAATCCCGTAAAATGTTTAGAATTAATTAAATAATTAAAATATAAATAAAATTTTAAAAATATGAAGAAAAATTAAGAATCTTTCTAAAATTAGAAAAAATA
>JBBMKC010197831.1:0-25001 GCA_037834085.1 Bipalium vagum | reverse complement strand
TTTTTATACATCAAATGAATCACTAAATAATCACTAAAATATTTAAAATCAATAATGTTATTGTTTTGAGGGTTTTGCTAGTTTTGGCTGGATTGACGTTTTTGAAAGATTTGATTGAATTGGTTGGTCAGAAGGTGGGAGTCTCCACAATAATCAACTTTATATCTTTTGGAAGTTGAATTTATATACATTTTATTATATATTCATTTCATGATAACCAGTATTTTCTTGAGTAGCTTCAAAATCAAAAAATAAATATTTATTACTTTGTTTAAAATTTCCTTCATTATTTTTTAAATTTCATTTGTGATTATTGAATGGAGGTTTGTATTGTTCATTACAAATTGAACAATTCTTATAAGCACATTTATGTTTATAGGATTTAAAATATTCCTCATTACAAATATCAAAAACTTTTTTATTTCTATAAGATTTACAATTAGTTGTTTTACATGTATGTTGAATTTGAAATCTTATTAAACAGTCATGACAATATTTTCTTGATTGTAAAATAGCTGCTATTTTTGTAATTGAAATAAAATGATGATTTTTGTGATCATAATAAATAAAAGTTTGTTTTTTAAAATTTATAATGGATTTATAATTATTATTATTATAAACTATAATTCTTACATTTAAACTATTTTCAAATTGTTTTAAATCATCAATATTTTTTCCAGTTTCTTTAATTTCTACTTGAGCCATATTATTTAATTTTATTGTCCATTCTTCTTGAATTGGATCACCACTTCTAATATTATCTTGTGTGGAAAAGTTAAAATAGTTTTTATTTGTAAAGTTATCATACATATACTCTAATAATTATCCGTACGATAATAATACAAATAAAAAATAACAATTTGACAAAAAAGAAAACATTCTTTATAAAAGTCTATTGTTTTTAAGCATAATAGCTATCCCGGATATATAAAATAAGAATAAGAATATGTAAATAGTTATTTTTAGAATTGTAAGCATAAATTATTTTTGAATATTCGAATATGAGTAATACGAAAATTAACCATACTAATACATTTATTATAAGCATACAAAAAAATTGTATCAAAATTTTGTTTTTAATAATTAATTAGACCACTCCTATTCTTGATGATCATTTTACATTTCATATTCATCAAAGTAACCAATTTTTTGCAGAAACCATTTCAAGACAATTACACCGGATTAATTAAGCCAATGTGTAATGATTTTGGTCGTATGTTTTGGGTCTCGGTCATGTTGGAATTTGAAGTCAGTCCAACAGATTCCAACAGATTTTCTTCTAAAATTTTCAAATAATCTTCCTTATGCATTATTCCATCTATGAAGACTAAATTTCCATCACCCAAACTCGAAAAACATCCTCAGACAATAACCGACCCATTACCATGCTTAAATGTCGGTTGGAGACATTCTAATTTCATTTCTTCTCCGGGTTTTCGCCAAACAGTAACCCTTCCTTCTGACCCAAATACGTTAAATTTACACTCGTCAGACCAAAGAACTTTATTCCAATCGGTTGAAGAGTTTAACAGTTCTCTTACCCATGCAACTCATGCTTTCTGATTCATCTTCGAAATTAAAGGTTTCTTCCGTGTCATCCTCCCATGTAACCCTATGTCTGAAAGTCGGTTTCTCACATTTATTAAATTTATAAAACATTTTCAAAAAATATGTAACTTGTTTAGGAAAAAGCAAATAGAAAGGTTTTAAAAATTATAAGAAATGAACAAGTGAAAAGCTGGAAAATATTAATAAATCTTCATTTGCTTGTTTTTCTTTTTATAAAAATCTTACAAATTCTTAATAAAAATAAAATCTGAACAACTACAATCATATTAAGCATAAGCACGTTTGTTTAAAATGACAATAATATGCGCAATATTAATTTTAAAGGTATTCAATGGTTCTTTTATTTTTATTTTTACTTAAATTTTTATTGTTATTTATTTTTTATGCATAAAACATTTCAAAAATGTAACTGGTTGGTGATAGAACAATCTTTAAATTTAATTTAAAATATTTTCAAAACTCAATAAAGCTAAAACCGAAGTTTAATTGGATCCCGTAGATATTTATCCCATTATGTGCATCTATTGGTAAAAAGCTAAAAAATTATCCATTATAGATGATTAATTGACCTTTAATTTAAATTAAGTTATACATTAATCAAAATCTGCAATTTTTAAAAACTTTTTTTGGCAATAACTGAAAGTACAGTGCTATTAATTTTTCTTCTTTTACTAGAAATATTCAAAATAGAACAAAAACCACCAGATTATTTATACAGGTAAATTTTAACATTTTTGCAATTTATTTTTCATGATCAATTATCAAATTCACAGAAAATATTTTGTTTTCAACAATTTATACAGTTTAAGATCATGCAGATTAATTAAGATTTTTTAGATGTATTTTGCACTTACTTTGTAAGGTGATTAAAGGTTTCATAAATTTATCACATGTAACTGAAAATGGTTTGATTACTACAGAAATAATGATTTAGAAGTAATATTCCATTTCATTATTATTCCGGTAAATATCATTGTACTTTAAATATTTTATATAATTATTGATTAATATCGATTTTAAAATAATTTTATTTTTATTGAATTAAAATATTTATTTAACAATAACTTTATTACTTATTTAATTAATATTATTAGTTTTTTTATTAATTATTTATTGTTATTCTTGGATTCATTAAGTATATACATTGAATTCTTATAAAATACAACATTCACTGAATCAAATTGGTTACATTTATCGAGATAACTAAATAACTAAACATATTTTATAGAATAGTACAGTAGATACCGCTTAAAGAGAATATCTTTGGGACTAGAAAAAATGTTCTCTATAACCGATATTGCTCTTTAACAGATACTTTTTTAAAAGGATAATTTTTAAAAAAATATAAAAAAACTTTACTAATCAACACATTTAATTTTTAAAATACTCAGTTATTTTTCGCTGCTTGGTTTTTTTCCTGAGTGAAATCTTCTCCAAATCTGATTCAATTGCTATTAAACTTTCTTGTAGATAGTCAGTTATCCTGATTTGAATAAAAAGAACTACCTTGTACTTGTTGCATGCACTCAAATGCTTTATGAATGTTGGGAAGCTTAACACATTGATTATTATCTAACGTATCAGATAGTGACAAACTTAATTCTACTTCCTGTTCATTGATATTTTCTGTTACTAAATTTTCTTCAGTATTAACAAAATCAGTAAACGAGTGTTGCTTTTATAAATATTTCTCTATATCAGATGAAAAATTTTCATTTATTGCCATTTCTTCAACAATTCGCGGAAACCAGCTTGCCTAAAACAATTTTTATGGTATTACAGCTAACTTTTGACCAAGCCATTTTAACCATGCTAATTGCATCAAGAATACTTTTAATTTTTCTTCTGGATAGGAATCATAAAAATGAATCATTTTTGTAACAATTCCTTTTTTATAATACTGTTTAAAAGCATTGATAACCTCGGCATCTAAAGGCTGTAACTTACTTGTAGTATTTGGAAGCATAAAAGTCAATATTTGTTAAAGATTGACCTAACGGAGAATGGGTAGAACAATTGTCCACTAATAAAATAATATTTCTTCCAATTTTTCTCAATTTAGAATCCCATGACATAATCCAATTTTAAAAAAATTGTTGATGTCATCCATACATTCTGATTGTTTTTATAATTTAGGGAAGTAATAAGAGCATTTTTAAAACATCGGGGATTTTTTGATTTTCCAATTATTAATGAGGCAATTTATAATAAATAATTTATTTAATTATAATAAATAATAATAATAATAATAATAATTTATAATAAATAAAAAAGTTATTCTATCCTTGGATAATTGGCCTCCAACGCACCTTTCTCCTTTAACCTTAATTGTTTTATTTGACAAAAGCCTATAAAATAATCCCGTTTCATCTGCATTAAAAATATCTTTGTTATCATAACCTTTCCTAATTTCCGGCCATCCATTTTTAAGCCTCGACGCCACCAATTCATTATTTACATCACCAGTTTCTCCAAAAATCGATCCGAAAACTAGAGAATAGCGAGTTTTAAAACGTTGGATCCAACTCATTGTACAAGTAAAATCCTGAATCTTTAGGTATTTGGCAATTTGATCAGCTTTTTCAATAAGTAATACACTGTTAATGGGTATCTTAGATCGTTGCAGCAAATACCAATCCCTTAACTGAATATCTATTAGATTGGAAACAAAGTTCTCGTACTATTTTTATTATGAATGATTTCATTGAAAATATAACAAAAATACAATAAAAGAATTCATCAAAAGTCCCATATCAGTCAATAATGTAGTCACCGTTGTTCTCCAATACTTCCTTCCAACGACGGGGTAGATCGTGAATGCCTTTCTTGTAAAATTCCATTGGTTTGCTAGCAAAGAAATTTCCAACTGCAGTTTCCAATTCGTTATCAGTCCTACAATCTTTGTCTTTCAGGAAGTTCTGCAGCCTCCGGAATAAATGATAATCTGGGCGCTAGGTCGGGTGAGGCAAAACTTCCCATTTCAACTCCAAAAGTTTTTGATGGGTGAGGTTTGAAACGTGTGGTCGGGCATTATCATGAAGAAAGATTACTTGATTCAATCCTGTCCGACATTTTGCAAAGGCATCTGCTACTCGTTGCAGTTGTTGACAATGTAAATCTGAGTTAATGATCTGATTACGTTCCAACATTTCCCAATATAAATAAAATAATAACATAAATAAATAAAACCAAAATAAAAAATGTTTATTTTAATAAACCATGTTCTCTTTAACCGATAATCGGGTAAGGAAAACTGTTACACTGAAAATTTTGGGAAAAGGCCATTTTTGAACCAAAAAGTTCTCTTTACCCGATTTTGTTCTCTTTAAGCAAGTTCTCTATAAGCTAAATTTACTGTACATAATTAAACGAGTCTTTTAAGGCTCTTTCAATTTCTGGTACGGTAACTGTCTTTATGCGTTTCATTTTTCCTAATGGAATATTAGCGTGCTTTGAAAAATCTTCTATATTTTCCTTTATTTTGGTTAATTCTTGTAATTGTACTTCTGTTAACACTGTAATCTCTGGCCAATGTAGCCATCTGATATTTAATTATTTAATTGCTATAATGATCTGAAGTTTCTCATCCGTACTAAGTGATTTCTTGATTTTTTTACCTATTCATTTGAAATATATAATAATAAATTTATTGTTATTATATAAACAATATCATTACTTTACCAATTTTAATTAATTTTAACTTTAATTAAATAAAAGTTGCATTCAACAATTATTTCATTTATCAAGCAGTTTACGTTGCGATTTGATATACCTCAATCCAATTGAGTCCCCGGACCATCTTAGCACCTAGATCTTGCCGCTCCCACTCAACTCGTAAATTATGATTGTGAGATAAATTGAAAATTAGTCGGGAGATGTAGCTCAGCGGTCAGAGCAGTGGATGCGCATGTGAAGGTCCCGGGTTCGAATCCCGGTATCTCAACACAGCCTGTTCCACACTGAAGGAGAGCAGCTGGGTTGACTTGAACCATGTAGCATTCTGATAAAAAAACGGGTATCACAGTCCTAAAAACGTTTATCTCCACCACAAATATATTTGTTCTGTGATCCGGCATACTGATATAATTTGCAGTCTGCCCGTATAAACTGAAGCGGTCTACTAGATATGGCCGTAGACCATTCACTTTGTGGAATATTTCAATTATCTCAGCTAACGGGCAATTTAGCCGGCCGATTAAATTCCGAACTATTCCAATATTACCGTTCTTATTTACTCACCAAGGTGTCAAATATTATTCTTGATAATGTCCCACTTAACACCATGCACAGTTACGTCTTCAACGGACCAGCAACCGGTACAGTTATGGCAATAGTCCAATAAGCCCATGCATCTCGCACTCGCCTGGTACAATTCAAGCGTGGCCACGCTCATTTATGTTGTACGATGCCTGTTATGCTTGATGGGTTGGTAAAACGTTTCATCCTCAAGTCTCCATGTAATTAAATTTTGAGACAGATGCCTGGATTTGCAACGGCCATTACTGCGGAGTTTGATGTTATATCAAGAGCTTCTGTTAGAACCTTAAGTTATTCAGACGTTAGCTCCATCCTTCCATGTTCTGGTTTTTTCTCCTCTCTAACAGCGTACCACATACCGTAAAATGCATTATATATAGTAAAAAGTAATACAGGATTTCCATCGTAAGCAAAAGTTGAGAATCCTAAATTAGACACAGCAATCATAGATAATTTCAGATAAACATTTCCAAATAAAAACGTAATATAAGGTGGTGTTAATAAATATTAAAGTGCATAAAATAAAGAATGTTTACCACTACACAATTACACAAGGTACACATGAGCTGTAATTTATTTCGTAACTGCTCTTAATACCTACCCGTAATAACTAGTAGTGGATATTCGAAATTAATTTTTTTTACAATATTATTACTGGTTTTCTATTGGTCAATGCTGGATATTCATGGCATATAACCCCGCACATTTTATAAAGTAGTTGTGAACACAAGAATGTCATATTCTAAACTTATGAATTTTAGGTCTATGAGTCCTTATTTTCTTTTGTTAGACTATTTATTAGAAATTCTGAGAGAGATGTGTCTTTTGCTGATGTGATAGGATCTCCTGCTTTCACATCGCTCGTTATAGTTGGACCATTGATCATACTTATGTTTTTAAAATAAATCATACTTATCTTACTAAACTAACAATATTAAGCAGACGTAAATTGGTATAAAAAATGAAAAAGATTGTTTCAAGTTTAATTTTTATATTTATATAATTAAAAAAAATAAAGTTTTAAAAATGTTAACTTAATAGCTTTAAATTTGCTACCTTTCTTTCCCTTCGTTTTGGGTGGAAACAAATTGTAGCCACATCTTCAGAGATTTAATTTAAAATATTTAATGATAACAGAGTTTGACAGCTTAACTGGCAAATCAGAGACGCTAAAATTAAACTGCAAATTATTATATAAGCCTACAAAAATTCATTATTTATATATATATACAAGTGTTTTCGATAATTTTATTTTTGCTGACCAGGGTTTTCAATTAGAGTGTGCTTGACAGACTGCCTGAGAAGTTTGCTGTTTGTTGATAGTAACTGTCTGTTGAAAGTAATGGGGGAATGGCAAAGATTTATTAATTATTATTAAGTAATTTTAATGACAATTTTTCAACGTATGCTTAATTCATTTAATTATTTTGTCCAATATTATATTGTCTTCATCATAAACCTTTTCTTCTTTTCAAATTAGAATTATTAAAAAGATTGATAAGCAAACATTACCCATTTAACATTTTTGTGAACAGAATTTATTAAGTAATAATATTCACCATATATCTCATAAGCATATTTCACAAAATCATTTTTATTAACATTGTCGTAATCATTTCCATTTTTAATATCTAAAATATAAAAATTATAAATGAAAATGTTTCTTATTATTTAATAGACCGGATTAAAAAAGAAATCTACTAAATAAAAGATTTTCATTTGTGATTTAAAGTTCTCACCTATTATAGATTTTACTTTTAACTTTTGAGGATCAACCAAAGGCATTGACAGCTTTAGCCGAATGCTCTTACAATTTCATTTTATTTTTTCATTATTACTTTTATTAGTACTATTTTTAAAATGTATTTTCTTATTTAAAAGTGTATTCTTATTATATTTTGAAATACTTTTATTACAAACTTCAAAAAAATATGTTCTTCATTTTTAAAAAAATAAAATGTTAGATTGATGTATGATGTGTTACAATTAAAATTTTAAAAATCTGAAAAAATTCACACATTGCAAAATCATGAAAAAAATTATTATTTGAAAAAGTTTAAAAATAGTGGGGAAATGAATAATTGCGACCAAAAACTAAATCACATATTCGTATTCGATATTCGGTATTTAAAAATGGAAAATAGTCAAAACCAAATTGGGTTTTTTTGGTATTTGACATCGAAAAAAATCAGTTGCAAAGCTGAGGACACTGAAAAAACCAAAACCAAAAGTGTGGGGTTAGAGTGTTGGTTGAAATTAGGCATTCCTCTACTACTGTTACAGTTTGATTGTTGTAAGTAAAAAGCGTCTCAACCTCAATTTATTTCATACTTTTTTAAAGCGTTCGTTTTAGTGTATTAGATATAGTGTCTCTAAAATATTTTCTAAGAATATTTATTGGTTTTACAATTACGAATTGCTTATTAAATGCTTATGAATTAATCTCCATAAAATTACTATTGTTTTATTTTTTTATTTAAAATTTGAAGTGAGGTATACATTTAGTGGACTCACGATTTTCTATAGTTGCATTGGTTATTTTTTCCTGCAATTTTCCTCACCTAGTGCTATAAATCCTGTTTAATCGTTTTATTGGTTTCCTTGACAGGAGGGGGCATCATTTATATCGAAATTAATGCATCTGAATTTAGCAAACCATTTTTGTTATGATTTTGAATAATAAAAAATATTGTAATCATTACATATTTTTGTATAAGTAAATAACAAGGATTTCAATATAATCGACACAAATAATCATGATTATAATGTATAAATTTTTTAACCTAAGAAACAATATTGTCAAATAACTTATAATAATTATAAAAATCAAATAATTAAGTTATTCCTGACTGTCAAAAATTTAATAAATTACAAGATTTTATATTTTTGTTGTTTAAAACCCTTAATAAATACTGAGAATAAAATATAAATAAATCTATTAATATAATTAATATAAACATTATTGCAGTTAAATATATTTTCGATATATAATAAAATCAATTGCTTATAATTATTATTCAATAATTACTAATTGGAAGTAATTAATAAAGAAAAATTATACTCCATGGCAAAAATTTCCAGAAATATTTACTTCTTGTTCAAAAATATTCGGATTGGTTTATTATTTTGATCTTGGAAATAGGCCAACAATGTCAATAATAAATCACCATGGAAGGATTTAGTTATCACCAGAGATAGGTAAAAGTTTTGAAAGATTAAGACCAGATTGGTCAGAACAAATTTAGTATAAAAAGAGCTCGCAAAACAGGTGATCTCAGTAGGTCAGAGAAAGTTTAAAGACAACCAAGCCATTTCGAAAGCAAAACAATCAGATTTTGAAGCAGAGAAGTAGTTAGGGTAACAATGTCTTCATAATTTTCCATAAGAGTCTCGGATTAAAGGTCAGTGTTTCCTATTAAAATACTTCGACAGCAAAATGTTATATATATATATAACACACATATATATGTGTGTGCCAGAAAATATCCAGAATTAGATAATTCTTCATATCATGTGAATATTATAATATTCGGTTATATATTTTATCTGTGAATGAGTGTATGAATACATTCATACGTCTACTCACGCGATTATGTTCAGACACCATAGGTGTTTCTAGTTCGTCGATATTTATTCTTTTTGAATTCATTTATATTTATCAATGTTTACTGCCTTACATAGTATTATGTAAATTGAATAATTTTAAATTAAATTTCTGTTTTAAAGTGATATTAAAGGATGTATTTACGAGCGTTTCGCACGCCAGGATTCCCTCTGTTCTTATTACATTAAAATAAAATGATCATCTTTCGAAACTTCTGTGTAGTTAGGGAAATTGTAACGTGTAACACTATAGTTGATCTGAATTAATCGTTAAGTTTTATTGCATTTGGCATTACCATGAATTATATTCAGGTTTCGTGATCAATTGCATGAAAAATGTATATTGTTGAGGGACATGAAATGTAATCTGCTTAAACATAAAAAATTTTCTACTCTTGCGTAATGTACCTTAGACATTTCTCTAAATTTGGTTTATTTATATAATATTTAATTCTGCTAATAGTTTATTAAACGAGGTCTCGATTGAAAACTTTATAAATACGTGAATCCGTGTGATTCAATTAAATATAAATTTTATACTTAAGTATTTTTGATTTTAAAAGGGAGGGGTAGGGGCATTAGCGAACACAACTTTAAGATCTTGGAGTGTATTCAATCTAAAGACTGAAAACATTCTTTACCATTTTTACTCCTTTCAAACCTTTCATAATTGTCTTTTTTGATATTTTCTAATGATTAAAGATAAATAATTAATAATTCTTGTTATTAACT
The DNA here is from genome assembly GCA_037834085.1 of Bipalium vagum. NCBI lineage: Eukaryota > Metazoa > Platyhelminthes > Tricladida > Geoplanidae > Bipalium > Bipalium vagum. The sequence continues at coordinate 14,840 of JBBMKC010197831.1, read as the reverse complement.
TTTTTCACTCAGTGTTCATTTTTGTAAAGTAGAATTTTATATGTAATTGAATTTTGGTACAGAAATTTTATCGATCGGTAATCTGATATTTGTCTTTCAATCAAATTAAGAAAAGACCATGTGTCCAGGTCATTAAATTTAAAACTCGAAGAAATAAACACTAATTCTTAGATAAACTTATTTTTGATCATCATATATGAGTTTTTCTTATTATCCTGCATTATCTAATCATATAATAATAATTGTTATTCTACATTTTTGATAATTTTTTTAGTTTTATTGATATGTAAGGTTTGTAGATTTTTTGATAGATAGTATGAGTTTCACACCCAATCACTGAGTAGCTACTGCTGCTAAATACTGAGGAATCTGATGCTGTCGAAGGAAATTAATTATTTGCCTAATGAAATGCAGAATTAGCTAGCTAATAAATGAAAACAATCTTTTAAAAGTTTCTTGGGACGAAAAGTAGTAGTAGTTTTATTATTTTCAAAATAAATTATTTTTAATAATCATTAACTAGAAGTATAATTTAAAAAGTGAATAAAACTTTCATAAAAATTATGAGCATTAATTGACTGTCAATGGTCAACTAATACTGAAGGACGCCTGACCATAGGTCCAAAAAACACAATGCTAAGACAAAATTAAAATTAAAAAACCATTAAAAATATTAAATTATTGAATTATCCTGTCATTATCATATTTTTCCTCACAACTAAATCAATTTAAATTAAAGTCCAATTCCTGTACTAATGACGATATCAGACGAGCAAATTCCTCGTACATAACCTGAAGGTTTTAGAATGATATATCAAATTTACTAAAATAAATATGGCCGATATCTATTGGCTTCAATTCCTCGATCTTCAAAAGAGGGAAAATAATTAGATCTAAAACCTGCGCCCAAATCAACAGAAACCAGTATCCAATACTTAAAACATTAAATAAGATCTTATTTGTTACATAAATGTTATTATTCTGAAACTATGTATAATTAAATATGCTAAATAATTAAGATATTAAAAATATATTTACGTTTTAATTAAAGGGTAAATAAAATAAATTATGGTCTGCAAACTAACAAGACAATATTTAGTTTTAAAATTGGTTCCTGATCAAAGAATTTCCTATATAAAATAATAACATTAAAGTAAAATATAATTTATATCTATAAGGTTAAGTATTGATAAATAAGTTTAAGGAATACCTAAAATAAATAAAATTTACTTAAAATAATCAGTTTTTGCCAAAATTAAATAAATTATTAAGATTTTACTATAATTAGAAATTATTGTCTAATATTAGCGAGTATTAAGTAATATTATTAAATTAAGTAATATTATCAGTGAACCAATCAATAAAGTTGAAAAAGCCATGAAATCGTACAACAAATTCTGAAAAAAGAACCATATTCAAAAATTATAAAAGGTAAATTGAAATTCCAAAACTTGATGGAATTTTTCAATCCTACACCGACATTTCCATATAAAAGAATAGTAATTTTTGAAATTCTTTTGACTTGATTATTGTTCCGTAGCGATTGTAAATTCGAGATTATTATTCTGTTTAAAATTCTTCTGAAGTGAATACCTTCTTTGAATTGATAATTCTTAGAATACATCATTTTGATTTGATAATGAAACATTTCTCTAGTTTCTTTTTGAGAGAATTTCTGAAATAATAATAAAAATATCATTTTTAGAGAAAAGATAGTAAGATATAAAAAATGGTAAAGCGAAGCGTAATAAGAGAAATCATAAATAAAAATATAAATCCTAAATTTAAGTGGAATTTAAATAATCAATAAAAAATAAATGAAGTTATTCCACTTGATTATCAATATATATTTTCTTTAATAAAATGTATCATGGCAAGAATGGGAATTATTAATGAAGATATATTATCAGAATGTGGTTTTATGAAAAAAAAACAGAATTGATGTTATTGACCATAAAAATAATTTTGCTTAGAATTAAAATATGCTTTTCTCATACAAATGATTCAAAAATTAATATTTATGAAAAGTTACATATATTAAAATTTTAAAATTCAGATTATCTAGTTATTTTTGGTTGCTTGAATGATTTAATTCTAAATATTCATATCATAGAAATACAAGTACTGAAATATTTTTTGGTAATGAAAACCTTATCCAATTATTGAAAAATTAAAATTGAAATTAAATCATATTTTAAAGAAATATGGTAGATTTGAAAAAATTTTTAAAAATATTTTTATTTATAAAAAATAAACAAACGAATTTTAAAACCAAAAAATGCAAAATAATTATTACGAGTATTGCGAAATATGCAATCTTTTTTTAAAAACACTTCAAGCTTTAGGAGGTCATAAAAAATAAATCAACAACATAATGAAACAGAAAATAGAAGTAATATTAATTTTTTAGAAAATGATCAAAATTTTAAAAATCAAGTTGAAAATAATGAAATTGATTTTAGTTATTTTTGTAATTTTCTAATCAATCTTTCAAACGAGGATTAACAAGTAAATTTTATAAGGCTAATCAAAATAATCTTAATATCTATCTTTATTAAATAATCCTTCCTCCTCAAAAAGAAATAAAAACCAAATCACAGAAAATAAACGAAATTTAAACATTGATGAAAAATTACTGATCTAGTTTACCAATATAGATGTAGAAATGATAATAAATAAACAATTACCAACTAAGATTTCTAGTATTAAGAATTATTTAGTTTTCAAAGAAGTAATAAAAAAGAAGAAAAGGAATAACAACAACTTTATTTAATTCTCGAAGAAGTTAGAGCAATTATTTTTGAAGAATCTGGTCAATAATGATTCAATCGCGGAAAATTGTTTGCAAATGATATTATACATGTGTATAGATCAAAAAGTCTTATTAACTAATAATATATTTACTTTTTATGCTGCTTTTGTTTGTAACTGTTCACTTATGGTTTCTCTTATTTTTCGTATTTCACAGTGTCCTTTTATATCTTTGCTGTTTACAATATAGGTCGTTGATTCTTTTATGGGTCTTAAATTCCTTTATTCTGTTTGCTATTACTGCATGATAATTTAACTAAATTAAATGAAAAACTATGTATTTGTTAGGCTCCTAAAAGTGACTGATTTTAAGTCAAAATATCGATACAGGCTTCTAGATCACTCAACAAAACGAATTTTACTATCAGAAGGATTTATGGAGTGTAGTTTGAAACTGTGAATAAAATAGAACAAAAATAGAACAAATCGATTAAAAACAAATATTTTTATTTGTAAAATTTGGATTGACAATCAAATTTTAAATGAGAATTCCTAAATTCTTTCGCAGTTATCCTGTAAGCTGTGGAAAGGCCCTGAGTTAATTTACCAGCCCTAACTGCTGTGTAAATTACGAACAAAAAGAGAAATAGGGAAAATTTGAAAACAAAGACAAAGGTAATCCTACCTAATAGTGATTACTAGAAGATGTGAATCTAAATGAGATTTTAGGGAATCTGTGCAAACTGTAGCAGTTTACCAGTTTTAAATAAATAGTAAAATGAAAAAAAATTTTAAAATAATAATAATAATAAAAATAATAATAATAATAAATTAACAAATTACTGTAACAAAAAGCATAACTTGGTTGAGTAGATGTTGATCCTGCGTCTGTAATGGCGTCTTTGTTGAAATTGCGTTTGTTTTTGATTATGGTCACGTCTTCGTTTATTGGTCTGTCTACGTTTGAAATTGGATTACTATTTATGCAAGGCTTTGTTTTTTTATCTTTTCTAAAGGTACGTGTTTTGCTAATGATTTTGTTATATTTATTTTTGTTGTCCTTTGAATGCTTTTTGGTTGACCTTATACATTATAATTTTTAATACCATTTTTATTTTTATGCTTTAATTTTTTCCTAATTTAATTTTTTTATTATAAATTGTTTCATTATTTATCATATTTTTTGTTAGATTTCTATTTTTAGAAATCTAGTTATTTCTAATTCTATTTTTTATATATTTTCTTTATTTACCTAATATAATTTTATACCAATATTAATAATAATAATAATAATAATAATAATAATAATAATAATAATAATAATAATAATAATAATAATAAAACAATGATAATATTATTAATAGTTGTTAGGGCTTTAAATTCTTTAATTTTATTCTTTTAGGATTTCTAATTTTTACATAACAAATTAAATAAAAATACTTTTGTTATGTTTATTAAAATAAAATTGTAATCACATCAAAATCAGAATCAATAAAAATTATCATAATCAAATTGTCAGATCAAAATTGTTAATTTTTCTTGAGTCTCCACATAATTAATAAATAAATTTAAGAAAAAATATTTATAAGCATTTGATCAGATCCTATTGAGTTACCGGGTAGTGTGACTGTAAGTTGAAATATAAGTTATTAAAAGCATTTTATCATATGAATTCTCTGAATGATGAGGAACTAAAGATATATAATAAGTTTCAGCATAAAATTAATATTAATCGTTAAAAATCCTTGGTTGCAACGATAAAAAATTAACCTCAAAACATAATAAATAAAAGTGAAAATATTTGAAAATAATAATTGAAACTTAGAATTAACATTTAAAAATAAGTGACATTATAGTTGATTGAAAAATAATATTAATCATATTAAATTAATCCTTAGATAATTAAAGAATATCATTTAAAAATTAGATTTGACGTCATGTAAGAACATAATATCATCGATAACGTCAAAAATCAAAGAACATATATAGTGTGGTACGACGATAAAAGGAAAATCACTGTAAACAGAAAATTAGTATAAATACGAGATCAAAAATCATAACAATACCCTTACTAAATTTAACTTATACTCCAAAATTCTAAAATTAATCTGCAGAGTTTATTATAATTCAAAAAATATATTTATAATTGAAAGTGAATTATTAGATTCACATAGTTAATAAAATTATTTATTAATTTCCGTTTCTGCTTTTGTTAAAATAGAATTTTCAGTTCTTTCTTCTTTATTGTTTATTTCTGCTATCCACAGTTTGATGAATTAGTAATCAGACTCAATATTTGACTTTTTATCCTTCGATGTCGGGTCTCCTTGTCATTGCGAATTAGAATTCGCAATGATTGGATTTTTCACTCATTAAGTTATGAAAGATTTTAACAATTTTCGTCTGAGCTGGGAATAAACATTTTTCGTTTTATTCCATAGGTTTTATGTGTTGGTCTTTGTTCAAAAGAATCTTCACCATCCTCCTCGCTTTCATAATCTTTGGAATCGATCTTCACATCATTAGACAATTTTTTAACAATATTTTAAAATCATTAGATCTTTTATTTCACTTTCACAATATATAATTATGGTCAACAAGGAGGTTTTGACATATAACTTCTTGATCGTGACCTATAAAAAATAGTAAAATATTTTTAATAAAAATAATTTAAGCATTACTTTTGGAGAAGTGTTCTTTTTGCATTTCTATTTAACTAATTTAAATTTTATAATTCTTATATATTAAAAAATATGAATATATACTGATTTATTTTAGCACGTTTAGCCTTGATTATTTCATTGTTTCTTATCAATATTTCATTTTCATTATTTTTTTCTCCCAGTTCCTTCTCTACATTCAGAAAATATTCTATGAAATAAAATAAATACAATACAATTAAGCTTATTTTAATTACTTATAATTTAATTAATTACTTATATGTTCTTGCATAGAAAATTTAAAACTTTTATATAATAAAAATATATAAAATGATATAAAAAACAAAAAAAAATTCTAAAATTGAATTTAAGTTAATAATATGTGGTGTTTAATTTACTATACGTGCTATTATAATAAAATTATATTTCTTCTTACATAAAAATTTTTTTTCTATAAATTTTTAGGCTTCATTTTAATTTGACTCCGGTTTCTTTTTGAATTCAAAATAATTAATTTTTAATATGCATAAATAAATATAAAAAGTTTATAGTAAAAATAAAAGTTTGCACTGTTATTTTTCGCCTAACAAAACAACAGTGAATTCTATGGACAGGTAGCTTCTATCAAGTTATGAAAGAATTGGAATTGCAAGACTTCACAAATGCGTTTGAGGCTAGTGGTGCCTACGATGATTTTCCTGAGGAAGATGATTTGTTTATTATATTTGAGTAAATATTTATTAATGGTTTTCTTAATTTATTATTATAAAACATGAACTGATTATAAGGCATTGTACGACTTTTAGGTGAAGCCTTAAATGTAAATTCTGTTTCATTTATTTTATTGATAAAATCAATGACTTCAATGGGCAATTTAATTTGGGTTTCATGTAATTCCTCCGAGAGATCTACAATCTCAGTAGCTGGTAACTGTTGATCTAAAGAGTGTATACGATAAAAAATGGTCTCATACAAACACATGTGACACCTCAGATATAATTGTAAATATATAGGTAAGCATACAGATCTATAGCCGAATCATTAATATAATAATAAAGAATCTATAATTTTTTAGTTTCTATAAAATTTAGAAAAATGGTCTCAACAAAAGAAAGTATTTGCGAATTAATTGTGCGCAAAAAGCTGGAAAATGTGGATTTATCTCACAGAGATATTGCAAAAAGCCTAAATGTTGCCAAATCAACTGTAACACGTGTTTAAAAATGATTAAGCACAGAAAGAAAAGTTGGAAGTGGACGAAAGAAGGAATTTGTCTCAGAGAAAAAGGCCAAGGAAGTGGTACGTACATTTCATAAAATTCCCGGAATCTCTATTCGTGATACGGCTAAAAAAGTTAAAATGTCGCCTGGTTATGTTCAAAAAGTCCGCAAAGAGGAAGGTCTGAAATTATACAAAGTTTCAATGGTTCCAAACAGGAACGATAAACAGCGGACAATCGCCAAATATCGATCACGAAAACTGTATGACAATATCGTGCACAACTTTGACTGTATGAGAATGAACGACGAATCTTATATCAAGACAGACTTCAATCAGATTCCTGGTAGCTTTCTATACTTCAAAGAAGAAAGGCGATGCTGCACCAAAATTCAAAGAAAAAAAAGTGGAGAAGTTTGCAAAAAAATAATTGGTTTGGCAAGCAATTTGTAAATGTGGTTTGAAAAGCAGGTTTTTGTAACCTGTGGTACTATGAACCAAACTAGTTATGTTGAGGAGTGCTTGCAGAAACGACTTCTTCATATGTTACTTGTTCATAACGTTTCAGTTTTGTTTTGGCCTGATTTGGAAAATGTTACTATGGAAAATAGGCCAAGGACTGGTACAATGAGAATGGGGTCAATACGTATTGTACCGAAGAGTCCTAATCCTCCCAATTTTCCGGAACTCCGACCAATTGAAAAATATTGGGCTATAATGAAAAATGAAATTATTGTTAAAACAAAATGTGAAAAATGAAAAGGAATTTAAAAAGGAATGGGTCAAAATATCATCTGAGGTTACTCAAAATGATGTGCAGCACCTAATGGGAAGTATGAATTCCAAACTTAGATCTTTTGCATACAATACCGCCAAATAATAAAATATGTATTTTTTTGTAAATATATTCTTATGTTTTTGGATATTCATAAGTTTAGCTAAATAAATGCGGATTTGATAGCTGTATTTTGTCGACCAGTTTTTTTCGTATACACCCTTTACATGTGTACCAGTATAATGTACTTGGCTTGAAGTGGTTTTCTTTGGACCACATCCACAGTCTATTAAATATTCGTTATCATCTCTTAATCTTCCAAATATTTCCAATAAGAGAACTAAAGGCATTGGTTAGAAGTGATGAAGCTAATTTTGGTAGAAATTGTATATAAATGATTGGAGTTATCGGACAAATGAAGCTGTATTTTTATTTTAGTAGCGTTATCTTCACTCTGCCGGATTGCTTGTCCATACTTTTGCAAAATGATATCGATTTCTTTTCGATATGAAATGGTCAATGTTGTCCAATTTCTTAATTTATTCACAACTTTTTAAAATAGTTTTACTGGTATGGGTATTCGTGTGATTTCATTTAGGAGGATTTGTTTATTTATTATCTTATCAGTTCATATACGATTTCAATTATATTACTCCAACCAGGTAACAATCTTGCTTCCAATAAACTATTATCCGGATTAAGTTTCTTGTCATAATATAGTAATTTTACTTTTCTATCTAATTGATCTTGAAGATCAGTTAAAATTTCTTTGACCATGGTATTAATAGGAAGCAAACTAATTTAACAGAGTATTTATTTATATCTATACTGATTCTTCATTGAACAGCCGTTCTCTGCCTAATTTTTGAAGTAATTGTGCTTCAATTTTAGAGTCTCTTTATTATGTTGTAAGAAGTGCTTACTTCACTATCAATGAGTACTTCATTTTTTAATCCATTTTTCTGCTATAGCTACTGCTTTATGAAATGCTATTGCTCTGTCGCCTACAATAGTGATTTGATCCATGGATTCCTGACCAGGAATCGATCAACTTTAGCGAATTCTTCTCTGAGGAGAGAATCTATCTTTTCAATTTGTGACATATTTTTCAATTGTACCGACCTCTTCATCATCGGTATCATTAATTACATTTATTTTTTATGCCAACTTTGTAAGTGTCTGAACTTTCCACAAAGGAAACATTTAGTTTTTCCGCCTGTATTTAATTGTTGAAGTTGTAGGAAATTAAAATTTAATACTTTTGCAAACTTCTTTAGCGTGATCTCGTTTTTCCTCATTTATGATACTTTAGGTTCTGTGCCATACAACTCATTTGTATAATGATTAGTTCTTGCACATTTAGTGCATTGTTTATTACTAAATTCATTGCTTGAATTATTGTTTGCCTTTCTCTGAAAATAAATAAGTAATAAGTAAGTTGATTTGATTGATTATTTCTATCTAAACCAACATAGGGTTTAGTAAAAAAAAACCATCAAATCTTACTTTTTTATTATTTGAACAGTCTCGGGATCCGTGACCCATTTCGTGGCATTAATAATATTGCATTAATTAATTATTTATATTACTTGGTGATTTTGGTTTCAATCCAGGGGATCGGACTTTTATTAACTGTATTTACGGCTCTTACCTCTACAACGGTTTCAGCCAATTTTGCCTTTTGAATTACTTGATCAAACATCATGTCTATACAGCATGATGGCTGCTTTGATCTCATAGCGTAGTCCTGATCACCATTGGTTTTTGACTATCACTTTTGTATTCTTGTCCCACTTATCTTGTAGACTGAAAGCTCTCTGGGCTCGGGTTCTTAAATTATGCGTGTACTCTGACAATGTTTCATTTACTTTTTGTTTAAGATTATAGAACTGCTGTCTAAATAGATGATTTGTATCACCAGTAAAAATTTGTTCCTCTAAAGCCTCTTTTGAGCTTGCCCAATCAACATCCTTTCCCTTTGCAACTAAATTCAAATAAGCATATCGTGCTACACCTTTTAAGTATATCGATAAACGATTCATCATGACATTTTCACTATATCAGTAAGCTCTCATAACTATATAATAATTTGGTAGAAAATCGAGTAAATCTGCTGGATACCCATCTATTTTAACATAACCTGTATAAACATTATTTTGATTATCGTTACTTTCGTCGGCCATTTTTGTTTTCTGTGGTAGAATATTGTGTATAATTTCAGTATTACGAAGTCGAGTTTGAGAACAGGTTAACTTTTTAGGTTTCTCTGAAAATTGCTCTTTTGCTGTAGTTAATCATTTAGTTTTTACGTTTAGAGTATTTGTTTGTTTTTCAGAATCAGTTGTTTTAACAATAGGAAAATTATTATCGATATTTTCGGTTGCCGTTTTTAAAGATTTAATTTTTTAGAATTTTAAAAGCTCTGAACGTATTATCACGTCGGGCTCATCAAATGTTAAATATCTTAAATAAAGTGGAGCAAGTTAAGACCTTAACGGTTATGCGTGTTTAAACTCTGATTTTTAATCGACTAAGAGAACAAATCAATGTACAAAATTTTATTTATATTAAAGAACACTCTTATTTTATAAGTTTACAAGAAAGAGTGATTGCTATTGCAACAATCCTCTTTAAGAACAATTCCGCAAGGTTACGATTAATTAAAGGAAGGATGTCTTTTCGCACTGATAGAAATATCAGTGTCTCAAAGATATGCAATTCACTACCCTAATTAATATGTGAACTGCTAACACAAAAAAGCTACTTCAGAAGTGATGAAAAAGAAGATTAGTTGATTTTAGGGTATTTATTTTATTAAAATCAAATCTTGCTTTGTCTACAAAACAAGTCTGATTAAAAATCGGGTTAAAGCTTTAATAAAAATTGATTTAAAAACTTTGTCTTAATTATAAGTCAAGTAATGACAATTTTATTAAAAATTGATTCGGAAATTCTTAGAATTTGAAGGTACGAAAAATCACAAATTAAATTAGGTTAAATTAAAACTTTGTCTTAATTATAAGACAAGAAATGACAATGGTAACTATAATTTCACATTTTTCCTTTTATTTAATTAAATTTTTAATCAAAAGAAAATGTTATCAAAATTGTAGGAGGTACTGTATGTGTTGGCGGCTACGACTCTTATTGTGAGATTTATTGTCCAAAATATTAACTGTTTACTCAATATATATCGGTTAGATTTGGCTCACCAGCTCCTTCGAAGCAAGTATAACAAATGAATATTCTAAGATAATAACTAAAATCAACTAAGATAACGCAATATTTTTTAGAAAAATATATTTTAAAACAAATACAAAATCTCTGATCACAATAAGACAATATTAATTAATTAAAGTCTTGGTTGTCTAATAACCGAAAAAGCCCTGGTGACAAAAAGAATTACCCTGTCGCCTGGAGCGAAGCAGAATAGATTAGCAAAGAAAACAAAAATGGAAAATAGAAGATGTAATAAAAAGGAACGTATTGCAGAGTATTTGCAATATTTATATTTGCTATAATAAAACTTTCCATTAATAGAGTGATCTGTGGGCTGTTCTTATTTAAGGAAAATTCTTATAGAATTTACTAAAAATATCGGATTATTTACCGTTCTCGTACTTCCAAAGTGAGGTTTGTTTTAATTTTTTTAATATAATCATTTATCATTAAATACATAATTAATTTTTAAAAATTTTGATAAAAATTATCATTTAAAATAAATATTGAATCAGTTTCCATAAAATTATATTTAGTGATTTTTCTTAATTCTTAAATTTTAATATCTTTAATTTTTTTAATTTAGTTACAATATAATAATGAAAAGTTTTATAGATGAAATTAAAGTTATAGCCTCAACAAATAAAAACATGCAATATGTGCTCAGACATTTCAAATAATATTACGGTTCAGAATTCAATAAATCATTCAGACAGGAATGAATAAAATTTACCATTGCGGCAATCCTGAATGCTTATTTATGATGGATAAATAGGTCGACTTTCATTAACATCTTTTTAAAATAAATCATAAAAAAGATTTATTTTCATGGATATAATTTATGATTGTCATTATGGGGAAAAAACCAAGCAATTTAAATATTTCTTAGATTAAAAATTGTTGCGTCATTATTAAATTATGAACACCGTCGTAACACTTAGCTCGCAAAGAATTCTGACCCCTTCATTTTTGCCAATACGTGTACGCAAAAATCAAAACAACTACGAACAACACTTTATTAATAAAATAACAAGAGCAAACGCAATGTATCAAATAATCAATAAAAATGTCTTCAATCAAATGTTCACATTAAAATCAAATAATAATAATAATTAATTGAATAATTAAAACAAATATTAATTAATTAAAGAAAACAAAATTATTATACTCTCACCAGTTGTGACGACGACAGATCCAAAGGGTGATTTGCTGAGCCGAATCCGGTTCGTTCAGAAACCCCCTAATAGCACAGGATAAATCGTGAGCTCCAGTCACAAATAGGACATAATTAATGATTACTAACTGCCAAATGACGAAAATTTCGTAGTCACTGATGAAAATTTCTCTCGGAGAATTTTATGGCAATCTACTGCGGATTCAAACTCCTTATATAAAGGAGTACTGGAGTGAAATTGACAATTCAACATTGAAAAAATTAGCTATGTCAATGCCGAAAAGAATTTTTAATTTCATTAAAGCACAAGGAAAAAATATACCTTATTAAACAGGCTTTAATTGTATTTTTTTATTAATAAAACTTCATTGCGTCTAAACGAATGTTTCAACTTTTTTGTGAAATTTTTAAATCTATTTAAATCCATATTGAGTAATTTATTACAAAAAGAGTTTTCTGGGTTAATTTATTAATGGTAAATTAATATAAATCAAATTTATATTTATCAATAACAGAGGACATGAAATATATGCAATTATCCATGTGCGTCTAAAGGAATGTTTATCACTGTACTATTCTGGTCAGACTATCAATCAATCATAGACTAGCTTTATCCATGTGGAATGTCAATTCCCTTTATAGCTCTTTAATTCTAAACCGGTTCCTCCTTGCGGACCTTTATCTACTTTTGGAAATTTAGGTTCATCATTGTCAAGATTAGATCCTTTTTAGAAAATAATAAATTTACCTTTTTTTGTTTTAATTAGGTTTGTACTTTTTAATTAATTATTTTTATTATTTAATTATTATTATTACTATTATTTTATTTCTGACTCTTTTGCGGTCTTAATTTATAAATTATAACAATTCTAGACCCTATTGTGGTCTCTAAAATATAATTTTTACAAGGGTTAACAGAGATGTATCCTTGGCTAACCAATCAATATCAAAATTATGGAAACAAAATTGATATTAATTCCAAAACCTTGTGACCTGGCTTCTTTGTCAATAATTTCCAGATATTGTGGTGGATTACATTTTTATTATCCTGATTTAACTGTTAGTTCATCGATTAACTGTAAAGAGAATATCATCGAAAACAGTGATAGTGGTATTTTGGAAATCATTCGACTTCTATGTGATTTGAACAGATATTTTACCAGAAATATCGGATTTGATGCATTAGTTCAGGATTGTCTGTTCAATCTTTTCATGGAAACATCTTTGCTCGAACTTGTGATTTGTTTGTTTTGGTGAATGTAAATCCTGGTACCTGAGCAACAGTTCGATTTAAAATTTCCAATAGTTTAGTATACAGTAATCTTTTGTTCTTTCAATTACCTTTTTATATACATCTTGCATGGGCGAAGGACGAATTTGCAGTTCTAGTCTCATTTCAAATCAAAAATGTTTTCAGCATGGTCGATCATCCGATTGTTGCAGAATTTCTCTCCAAATCAGCTTGTGATCGTTTGCAGTTCGATTGAAAAATTGTTGAGTGTAGAGAAGCATTGGTAAATGCAGTTGTATAGAATTTGGAGTACTTTGTTTGAAATCTAAATAGATCCACCATTCTTTATCTTTTTTTATCATTTGTGATTACTGCCTTTTTATATCTGGTGAATATTACAATCAAAATGACTTTCACTCACTCAAAAGGATCAACTGTTGTCCGACTGTGTTCAATTTAACATCGGTCTCTTTTTAACTTGTAAACAAAAAGAAAATGTATAAGATATTCTTGAGTGCACAACAGAATCTTTGTCACGGTCAGTTGATGCTGATGGGAACTGGAATTTCAGTACCAACTTAGAATCCACCTCGTCATACTATTCCGAAAATGAATCATCATCATCTGGTATCAGTGGTTACGATTCTAAATGTGATCGATTTTCTAATGATTTGGAAATTTCAAAAATATCTTAAAATGATTCGTCAACGAACATCAAAAATCTCTGATATCCTGAACAAATTTAATCATGCCGACAGTCTTTCAGCAAATCGAATTTTTTTTGTGGTCTTTTTCCATTATGATTAGCGATATATTTTATCAATTATTTCAACAGGTATGCGATGTGGATTCTTTTTCAGAGATGCCAATAAACGGAAATGTTCAACTACCTCAGCTTACCTATGCTGATTCATTCCATCTGAATCGATTTATAAAGAACTTGAAAAAAGAACAACCAATTGGATCTAAGCTGTTTATTGTGACCAATGATATCTTATCGAATTTTGTAAAGAATTCTAACTTACAGTCTCATTTGATAGATTATGTCTTCGTATCACAGATTTTTGAAATATATGAATCTTTTTTTACTCATTTTATTTTTTAACAACACTTGTGTAATGATGATGAAACAATGAAATATCTTTTTATTTACGCTGTACATTTATACTCAGTGTATTTTATATTGATGATGGTGGGTAGAGAAGTTTTAAATTTTTAAATTCTAACTTATTCACAAGCTAAAAATCATTTGGAATTTAACATTGGTACCAAATATTGCAATTTTCTTTAACTTAAATAATTATTGTAATTAAAAAATCCTATTCTACAGGGTGATTGATAAATAACTCCCTATTGTAAAAGTCTTATTTTTTTCTGAATATTATTTTTACGAAAAATGAATATGAAAAGAACAAACACAAAATGTAGTTTTATTTTAAATTCAAAATGTGAACCAGCATTCGTCTGTAAGTTCCTAAGTCTCTCGGGAATCGAATCGACTGATCTTTGTAAGAACTCACTAAAACCATATGCGCGCATTATTATATAATAGTTTGATAGAAAATCAGGTAGTTCAGCCGGATTTCCACTGTACGTATCCATCTTAATATAACCAGTATATGTGCTACTATTATCCTCGTTTTCGCTTTCTGTCATTTTAATTAATTTACTCTTATTATTTTTAAGATTAATACGAGTTTGAGAACGGGTAAGAGCAGGTTTTTCAACAATTAGGCTTTGCTTTTTAGATTTTTTAACTTTTACTTTTTCAAGTTGAGAATCGGATTCGGAATTAACGGTGGTTACGTTTAA
>JBBMKC010197820.1:0-14453 GCA_037834085.1 Bipalium vagum | reverse complement strand
CAATCAAATTCGATTTTACATTTAATACATATATTATTTTTATAAAACAACATGACATGTAACAATAACAACAATAAACACAAAAAATGAACACTATTATAAGTTTATAAGTTTTGAATCAATTAAACACAGAGGGATTAAAGTTTCAAATCAATTTATGAATTTGAAATTGTTCTGTTCTTGGACTCCGCTCCTTGTGGATTTGAACTTGTTGCTTGTTGTGAACATGACGTTGCTCCTTGTGGGTTTGGTCGTAGTCTCCACATTATCAAAGAAATTATGAATATAAAAAATGAAGAAAAGAATAAGATAAAAATTGAAAACAATTATAAAATTATTATAAAAGAAAATGAAGAAAAATTAAATAGAAGTGAAAAAGAAATTAATTTTTACAAAAGGAAATTAAATAATTAAAAATATTATCAACTATAAACTTCAGAAATAATCAAGTTCAAAAATATGGAAATACAATCAAAGATCTTACACAAAAATTAAAGAATAATGAAACTTTTTTGAAAAACACAAATTTGGGTTTTATTGGTAAATACAAACTTACGGTTAAAAATATCAAAAAGAAATTGAAGATTTAAAGAAACAATGTTTCTTAGAAATTGAAAATATAAAGAAGAAGTTGAAATATTACAAAAAAGAATATTGAATACGCATGGGAAAATCGATAGAATAAATCAAACAGACTTCAAATGAAAATCAATTGCAGTACAACAGAAATTATTGCAACTAAATTTATAAAAATATTTCATGAAGACAAAGAAATGATAAAAATAAAAATCAATAAATTGAAGGAATGAAAGCGAGCAATGCTCTTATGAAACAAAGTTTCATGGAAAATATAAGGAAATTTATAAGAAATTATCAAGTGAAAGAATGGAAGAGATGAATGATTTTTCAGTTTGGATGTTAAGATATTATGAATTATTATTTCAATACTATTTTGTAAATAATAAAGTAATTAGAGATTATTTAAAAATAAAAGGAATAATAAAATATGATAATAAAGAAAAAATTATTTTTTAAACTATGATAAAAATTTTATTAATAATGTAAAAAATTGTATATATAAAAAAATTCAAAGGGACGAAGTAATGGAAAACATATATAATTATTTTAATACGATTATGAATTAGCGCACATTGAAAATTTTAGAGTCAAAGATTCACTCTTGAAAGCGAGCCTTCGGCTCTGATTAAAAAAAGATTTTATGAACGTGAATCATTTTTTATTTTGCAAGCTAGTCTTAGGCTCTAGCACCTTCGGTGCGCCTTATTGAAAGAGGTTATATCTGCTTTAAATGCGACTTCGTCTTAACTTGCAGACAATAGTCTGCTATGAACTCATCAAACTTGCTTTAAGTGAATTTTAAGACTAATTTCTTCTCCATTAAAATCTATTAATTCTCTGTTATCATCAATTATTCTAAAATTTATTACATCAATATTTTTTGTAATCACAGGAAAATAAATCTGAAAATTTGGTTCTTTATTAATTTTATATTCTCTTTTAACAGTATTCGTAAGAAGATTATAAATAATAATTGTTTTTTTATTATTAAAATATAATCCACTTACAATAGCACAATCAACCATAAATGTATTTATATCTGAAATATTAACTTCTTTAGAATAATGAACTCCTTCTTCATAAGATTTTTTAACTTTAAATCCTAAAAAATTTGCTAATAAATTTTGAACAGGAAAAATATTTGCAACCTTTAGATATTTCCATTGTACAGTTTCCAGAAATTGGATTAGCAACAATCTTAAAATAAAATTTTTCTTTTTCTAAAGGTAGTAAATCTTTGTCATATTTAAATTAGTACTCATTTGAATTAGATATTTCTGAAATTTCATGTACTCCAGGAGTTAGTTTGAAATTTAATTGTTTATTTTTAGGTTTTGAATCTGTAATTTCTAAATTGATTCTATTATTTTTTTCAGTAATATTAAAAAATGAATTATAAGTGGAAAAAAAATTCATAGTTTACATTGTCTTTAAGTTTTAAAGGATAATCTAATCTTAATTTTATTTCTGAACTATTGCTTTTTATGAGAAATGATGTTGAAATTTTTTGAGATAAATGGTTTGTTATTTTTCCTAACGATTCGGAAGCTTCATTTGATTCCATTTTTTAATTTTTTTTTAATAAAAATCTGTAAGTGAAATTATTTTTTGTTTCTTTTATTCAAAATATTTTCATAAACCTTTGGTTTAATTCTTTTTTGCTTTTTTAATTTATTTAAAATTTTTGAAATTAAATGATCAAGATTATCATGACCAGCCTTTTTTGCAGATAAATATTTTCTTAAAGTTATAAACTGATGCAACGAAGTTGCTGACGACGATGTCTGATCAAGAGAATGTACACATTTGGTGTTTGCAACTTCGCTGCGTTTTGATTTGTAAATATGATATCCTTGCCATTCTCTTTTAGAATTTCTTAACTCATTAAATTTATTATTATTGCTTTTAATATATTTTGTTTTCATAGATCCTTTAACAAATTTTATGAACTCTTAATACCAATATAAATCTTTCACATCATATTCTTTTCCCCATTTATTAATATAAACGTCTGCATAATATTCTCCTTTCAACAAAGATTTAAAAACATCTGTTAAAGTAAACCAATAATTAGCATTTGGATTTTTCATAGAAATTTTATTATTAATTTTTATTAATTCAAAATCAATCAAGATCAATTTTTTTATTGAAAATTTTATCAAATATTTCATTTTCAATATCAATTAAAATTTCGGTTTTATTTTCATCTTTCTTTTCTTCTTTCTAGATTTCTTTTTTTCATTTAATTTTTTTTCTTTAATATTTTTATCATTAATTATATTCTTATTTTCATTTAGTTTTGCAAGTGCTGCTTGCGCACCGAAGGTGCTAGCGCCATGAGCATGCTTAGATTTATCAATCGTATCAGTAACTGGTTTATGAAAAGTTGTTAAACCTTCTTGTAATCCTCTTTGTGCTTTCCATTGATTTACTATTTTATTATTAAAATTTTCTTCTATTGTTATTAATTTTTTTAAAATTTCAATTTCCTTTTATTATCAATTAGATTTTGTTTTGCGTTCATTTTTTTTAGAAAATAAAATATTTTTATCCTCAATTTTTAAAAAAATAAAATACAGTAGATACCGCTTAAAGAGAATATTTTTGGGACTTGAAAAAATGTTCTCTATAACCGATATTTCTCTTTAACAGATACTTTTTTATAAGGATAATTTTTTAAAAAATATCAAAAAAAACTTTAATAATCAACACATTTATTTTTTTAAAATAAACTCTGTTATTTTTCGCTGCTTGGTTTTTTTCTTGAGTAAAATTTTCTCTAAATCTGATTCAATTAATATTAAACTTTCTTGTAAATGGTCAATTTTATTCTGATTTGAATAAAAAAGAACTACTTGTTGCATGCACCAATGCTTTATGAATGTTGGGAAGCTTAACACATTGATTGTTATCTGACGTATAAGATAGTGAAAAATTTAATTCTACTTCCTGTTCATTGACATTTTCTGTTACTAAATTTTCTTCAACATTAATAAAATCAGTAAATAAAAAATAAAATTCAATGTAAAATACCTTTACTTGCCTGCAGTGCGGATTGTAACCCGGTCAAAAACCTTTTGTGCATCCTAATTCGAAGTACTTATAAAAATGGTCGCCAATATGATACTGTTTTTCAGTTAAGAAGAGCAGTTGATGAATGTTGGTGTAAAATGGATAATGAAGTTACTCAACAACTTTGAGGTTATCAAACAAAAAGATGGCTTCAAAAATATTAAAAGCTTAAATAAAGTATAATGGGAACTTTAATCTATTATTGCGTATAATTGAATATTTCACCAAATTGATTACTTAAACATTATTTTTTGTATACATTCAGTTTGATTTAAATATATATTGTAGTACATGTTTGGGAATTTGTATCGTTTCATATATCTTGTATTAATTAAAAACATTGTGTAATATAATGAATTTACACAAATAAAGTTTGATTTTATCAAAATTAAAATTTTTTAGTTGTACATACAAAAATATTTACCTCTGTATAATAAATGTATTCACAGAAATTTATTTACTATTAAGATTATTCAAATAAATAATATATTTAATTTTTATTAAATATTAGTATAAACAGGTACTCTTAAAATGCTATGTTTCCGAATTAACATTAATTTTTTGAGAAAGATACTTTGTTATACTTAGCTATTTTCATTTCTAAGGAAGCTTCCTTAAATTTAAAATAATATTGGATATTTAATTTCGTTTAATTTATTAACTCTCTGAAAAGTTAAATATAATGAATTCTCGATACGAAAAAGGTGATAGTCAATCAGTAGCAGGCGGTGATTCTGAATCATGGCCCCCAAAAGTTGGTAATCCAGCTTATACCGGGATAATAAATTTAATTACTGAAATGTAATTTTTTATTCGTAATCCGCTTATTAAATTAATATGTAGCTCTCTTGGAGAAGAACATCCACTTGTAACACGAATTTCATTAGATAAGCAATGCTATGCTGTCGGGTCGGATTCAGGTACTATAAAGGTTTATAATTTATGAGTTAGTATTGCAAATCAAGTTAATTGTTAGATGTACACTTTTGTTGGCGATAAGATAAAGCTAGTTTATAATCTGCCACCTCCAGATGCAGAAACTTTATCATGTACAGATTTGCAATTTGTGCCGTTTAAAGAATATATGCCTTCGGAAAAAAAACATTTGCTAGTGGCCACATGTAAACTTTTATGATGAAAATTAAAATTTAATCTTGTATATTATTATTATTATTATTATATAATTATTTATTATTAAAAAATTTTCAAAAATCAAAATTATTGGTTAAATTAATTAATAATTATATGAATATTTTGAGCTTATTGATAAGTCCTAAATTAGTTGCATTTTAATAATAATAATAAGATTATTATTATTATTTTATTTGACTAAATCTTCTTTAGTTAATAACAAAAAAATTTTAAATCTATTAAAAATAGCACATAACTGTCTTATTAACTGCTTACACTCTTTATTAATTATTATAAA
The DNA here is from genome assembly GCA_037834085.1 of Bipalium vagum. NCBI lineage: Eukaryota > Metazoa > Platyhelminthes > Tricladida > Geoplanidae > Bipalium > Bipalium vagum. Next base: position 9,373 of record JBBMKC010197820.1, on the reverse strand, counting down.
TATTTTGTTGAATTAATACTCGATGTTTTTACGTTTATCTTGAAAAAAATTAATTCTTCAAGGATTCAATTGGTAATTATTATAATTTATTACTTTATAATAACTAGATTAAAATGTGTCAAATCTTGAAAATCTCAAAATGAGACTGATTAATTCCTAAAATTACCTTGGTTAGAACATTTCTTAAATGCATTTATTAATAATTTGTCATTAAAGTTCTACTATCTCTCTAGTTAAATCTTTTAATGTGTAATTAGTTAATTTTATTTTTGTCTTTTAATTAAAACAAAGTATTTAATATAAAAAATATTCTTCAAATATGACTTAATGAAAATAATAATAATATTTTATTTATCATTGGTTATAAAAATCATCTGAAAAAAAACATTAATTTTAGCTTTAACAAATAATACTTTGAGTCAATAATTGCAGGAATGTTTCCTCTTTTAATCTCGATTTACTTAATAATAAATGTGACAAACAGAAATTCTGAATAAATATTTTTTTTACTTGAATGTTTACCAAATAAATGTTTGCCTCTGATATTGATCAAACTAAGGATTAATAATGGTGATAATGTTTTGCAATCAAGATCGGTCGCTATTATCTATTTTAATGACAAGACAAAAGAGAACAAATTTGTTTCTTCATTATTTCTTTTTGTTACTTTTCCTTTAAAGGAGCCTGAGAAAACATCACTGCTTCACCAACAATAATTTTTGTTCAATTTTCTTTTAAAATCAGAAAATATGAAATATTTTTTATTTATTATTAAAATTAAAATGAATAAACAGTGAAACTATTTTTTAAATAAAAAAGAAAATATTATAAATAATTTTTTATTATTTTTTATCACGAATAAAGTAGTAGAAAAAATATTAACCGAAAAAATGAATAAAAATTATTTTAAAGAAGTAATCTCAACGGAAAATCTCATTTTTCAACAGAATTATCGATTTTTTTCGAAATTTTATTTGCAAGGGTCAAGAAATTGTTTCCAAAATGTCGGGGTCCGTTGTGGTCTTTTTTTTAAAAAATGAAGATTTTTTATTATTAATAATATTCTTTATGAAAAATTATTTTCTTTTTTTCAAAATTTTTACTTTCATTTTATTGTTTTGTCATAGACAAATGTTCTTTGGTGCCGAAAATGTTATGTTAATACGATTGGTTTTTCTAATTTACCGGTAATATGACGGCGACCCATTTTTCAATTGAAAATTTTTAAACTCAAGCTAAAAATCAGTAATATATTTTTTCTTTTGAATGAAATATAATTTTTATTTATATTTGCGACAAATTCTGTAAATTAAAATAATAAATAATAAATATAAAACTGTAAACAAGTTTATTATTTTATGATTAATTTAAATTATTTTTCTTATTCCTTTTATTTTCATTTAACCAATCGATGTTTTACTTTTTATCAATACATCATACATTTTTCATATAATTTCTATAATATTATTGATTTTCAATTTTATAACTTTAATTTATAAATTATTGAAAAAACTATTGGTTATTATTTCCCAAAATGATTGTGAAACCATCAAGTTAATTGTTTTTATTGATTTTTCCTAGACGGATAAATATTAAAAATCATTAAAAAAATTTTTCACTTGAACGAAAGCAAATAATGAAAATACGTACTCCTTGTGATATTTTAATCCAGTTTTGAGCAAACTAAATATTCTTGAAATAAGATTCAAGGTTAACAAATGGTTCTCGAAAACAAATATATCTTTTCAATTTTATCATTTTTATCTTTATATTTATTTACATTATTTTAATTGAACTCGTTTAAAAATGAAATACTTTCCAATCACTTTTCTAATCAAGACGCAAGCGGCCATATGAAAATCTGGCATTATACTGCTGCAACTCCAAAATCACGACTGGTTGCATCTTTTTTGGAAGAAAAAATTTTACGTCCCAACGAACCGAGAAAATCTGTCAGTGGAAGGGATGGAAAAATTATCGTCAAACAAAACAATCAAATTATGGCATGTTCTGTGTCGTACGATGGCATACGATGCGTGACAGGTGGAGAGGATTCGGTTATTAGAATTTATGATCTAGTGAACAAGAAGGAAATTGCCAAATGCTATTCTACGTGAGTAAAGCTCTTTTTCAATCATTAGCGAATAGGTGATGGTTTTCGTTACATTATTTTTTAAAGAAACGACTGTATTAAAACATCCAAAGCAAGTCTGCTACCCTACTTTATTGATACTCGCTTTAATGAACATTATTATATATATCATCAACAATAGGTTGATGTAGCCTGTAACTACTGTTGCTAAAGACTCTACGTAACGACTATATTGAAACAAGTTTGTTATGATTATATAATCACCACTTCAATTATATTCATTTATTTTACATTCTATCTTATTTTATCATGTTATGATCTCGAATTACCGTTTTATTTATGCATTTGCTCGCCATCATTTCCATTCTACATCAGTGACAGTGGTTTCGATATCGTCATTGGAATGCCATTGAAATACTCCAGCAATTTCTGGTCTATATTAGTTGGCCATGATTGTTTCGATGATAATAATAATAGTAGTATTAACAATAAGATATTTTTGTGTAAAAATCAAGAAAAGATAAATGTTGCAGGAATTTGATTGACCAATTTAATGTAACTAATTTTATCTTACTGTTAGAGCCACTAAAATTTACATCAAAGGAGCTGGCTCACTACCATTATATTAAATTACAAATAACTCTAAGTTTAGCTCTAATTAACGTTACAAAACATTTAAGCAAGGCTAAATAAATGTAATTTAATGAATGCCAAATAATGCACCACCTTAATTTAAGCAAGTTTTAATTCAGTTCAATTTTTCAGAATCCAAATATGCAGGCGTTAAGATAAATATTGCTTAAATTTTCGGTTTTTATCATTCCCAAAATATTTCTGACTTTACTCAAGGTCATTATTTTTAAGATTTCTTTAATTTAAACAAATTCTAAATTCTTAAGTTTTTTATGATTGAATCCGAAACAATAATTTTTTAATTGTATTAATAAAAGATATTTATTGATTTATTATTTTTTTGAAGAGCTCTTTTAGGTGCATATTTAATAATTAATTGAAAATCAAACTTCTATCATTATATATTTTAAAGTAACATTATCTTTATTAGACTTTTGTAATGTTTTATTATGATTAAATAAAAATAGATGTGTTTATGAATGTCTGTCAAACTTTAAAAAGGCTTATTCACCGTTTTTGTCCATATCACCCAAGTGTAACAAAATCTGAACAATGAAAGATTTAATATTATTAAAAAACTATGTTTTGCAAGACTATTTTTAGAGAAAAAACGTTAAAAAGTAACATAATTATTTAGAGAAAATTAAGAAGAGAAATGTGTATTTAAAAAGAGTGAAATTAACAGTGAATGTGATTTGAGATTAATTAGTAAAATGAATTAATTTTTAAAATAAAATCAATTGAGCTACAAAATCTTGAACAGAGAGCTTCTATAAAATTTACGTTTAATTCCGTTTTGTTGAAATCTAAAGTTTTCGTTTTTTCTAATTTCTAATTAATAATTATGTTACCAAAAATGATTTATGAGGTTTATTGGTGAAAATGTCATTTGATCGCTTAGTCTTTCATATCAAGCCAGAAAATATTTTGAAAAGTCATTCCATCAATCTAAATAGTTCTGAAACTATTTATTTTACAGTCGAACTGTTTCAATTAATTAATCTGGTGTCATAGATCTGGTTTTAGTCTCTCGGTACACTTTATTATGTTGAGTGATTAATTTAAGTCCATTATTGACAATTTACTTTAATTAATTGTTTCACTAATCTTCAGAAATGCCGCAGATAAAATGGATGGTCATGTCATGAGAATTTGCGCCGTTCAGTACCATCCCAGAGGAGAACAAGATGAATTTTATTCTCATATTTTTATCTCCGGCGGTTGGGATGATAGCATTCAGATTTGGGACGATCGACATTCTCGATCTATATGGTAAACAATCTTTTTATCATTTACGTTAGAAACATTCATTTTTATTCCGCTTGAATTGATTTTAGACTATTGTTGTCACAATAACGATGTATTATAATTGATTTTATGTACATATCTATTTTGCTTTAGTTTAATTCTTATCCGAAAACAAATTATTTAATGAGTAAATAAATATGCAGAAACGTTTTTAGATTGTAATATAAATGTTTTTTTTCCGATTAGGCAATACCATGGACCTCATATATGTGGAAGTGACGCTTTGGATATCGATCCTGAGCAGAATCATATTTTGGTGTCTTCCTGGAGACGAGATAAGACAATCTTGGAGGTGGTTAAATTTTTACTTATTATATTATCTGAAGAATAGTTTTAATCGCAAAACTCATTACATTTTTAAAATTTTTTAATTAAATCTTTTTCAATAAAAGTGTAGAATGTTTGAATGTAACCAATTTCCAAAATTTTACAGGGAGTAAAACGAATTATTTTTCCAAAATTTTACACAGCCTCGAAAATGTAATTATATTTTTAAAGTATAATTAATTTTATTTTTAAAATTCTCTTTCATTTTTGTCTTAACTTTTTTCGATTTAAATTAATTTTTTTTGTGCAACCTGTTAAAATTAATTCTCGAATTCGATTGGCTATTTTAGTATATTTGCCATTTTCATCGAGTTTCATGGAAAACATTCGAAAAAATAATTCAGTTTTTTTTTTAAAATAAAGTTTTATTTTTAAATTTTATTTTCTGTTGGAGAAAAAACATGTATACAATATCTTGTTTTAATGAGTTATTAACACTCGCATGATACATTCATTTAACTGATAAACAAAATTCCTGGTCAGTAAAAAAAATTTCCTTTTAAACCATACATCTTATAATGATAATCTTTTCAAAAAAATAAATTTTTCCATGGTTTTGTAATTGAGTATATTTTATCTTCCATGATTGGACAATTAGGATGTGAATTATGAAGTTCTTACTTTAAATTATTATCAAAAATATTATGTAAAATTTAGTCTTTAGACAAACTGTGATAATTCCAGTATTTGTTCCTAAACTACTACATCTATTAAATTTAATTATTTAATTAAAATTAAAATATAATGACTACTTATCGGGTTCTTATCTCATTTTGAAAATGTGTATTTTCATTTTAAAATAGGAAAATCAATTTTGAATTCATTAATCCAAATTTTGAAAAATATTACAATACAAATTTCATTCTTCGATAATTGCTTCCTTATTAATGCATCTTGGGATGAAACTTATGACGATAATATCATGCACAATCACGGCGATATTAATGTACCAACATTATTTGTAAGTTTAACTGATGCTATTTTTCCACGATTTCTGTACAATAAGAATCATGTAATAAAGAACTACCAGAAATTATTTTTCTTTTAATTGATCAAAATACCCAAATGAAGGTTCAAAACTTAAATTTCCAATTTAACGGATATTATCGAATTGTACAATTAATTCTATTTAAAAAGTTTGACCAAAAATATAATTAAGTGATTAATCAGTTTTATCATATTATTTGGTACAAAAATAAATACTGTTTTATAAGTTATTCGAACACGAAAATAGATTATGGGAAATAATAAGTACATATTTTATGGTCTTACTATTTAATCAGTATGACCGAAAAATTTGATTATGCTCATATTGCGTGAATTTTTTTTACCTAGTGTGTTAAATAAGACATTTTCGATTTTTAATGAAAAATATTATGTCATCAGAATTTTTATATTTACAATTAAATAAAAATATTACTTAGCTACATACAAATCGCAGTTTCATTTATTCTTCAAAAATGTCACCTTCTTTATTGATGCAGATTTACACAAAATTTAACAAAATAAACTCAATAAAATAAATTTCTGTTGATATTACAGATTATATAAAATCCGAAAGGACTTATTTAACATCCTGTATTCCTAAAAGGCCTGTGTTAATACACATTGATTACATTTTGAATTTTGTTCTATGGATACTTTGTGTTGGGTTTTATTATTTTATTTATTTATAAAAATTTAATCTTTTTTATTCTCTTCAATATTGGATTGTGATTTTATTTTTATGTAAAAGATTTGGAAATTTAATGAAGAAGTCATTCACGAGTTCAATGAACATCGAGATGTTAACAAGAACCACCCAAACTATCAACAATACAACAAACCGATTTCGAAACTGTTGCAGGACAAGAATTCTCCTAGCATGGTTAATTTTTCATATAGCTTTTAAAATTCTTTATTAGATTTTCGTTAGGGATATGTCGCGAAATGGCTGGGAAACCAATATATCATATTTGGGGGCAGTAATTTGAATATGCTCAAGATTCTCGATAGAGCAACTCTAAACGTTTGTTAATGGTCTCCATTGGATTCATCTTTTACTTTAAATCTTACAGGCAGTTGGAACCGTGTCTGACCTTCCGAATGGAGTTTACTCAATAGCTTATCATATTCCTGAGAACATTTCGGAAAAGCGTCCGGCTCGAATCTCTTTTTGCTCAGGAACCAAACTCTATTTGATAAAATTGGAAAAGAAATAATTGCTGGTGCTGAGCTGTCGTCTGAAACAATACACCAAATGTATTGAGAGATACTTACCCAAAAAATAATGTGTTTTTGAATTTCATAATGTGTTACTTGAATTCTAGCTTTTACGTCTTAAGTCTCAAATTGTCTGATTTAAATGAAATGTTTTATTTCTTCTGTTTATTATTTTTGACCATGAAATTAGAAAACACAATAAACAAAAATTACTCTCAAAGATCTTAAGAAAACGTACTATTTATCCTTCAGCACCCTTTGGATTAATTATCTCACCAACTTTCACAAAAATAAACATCAAAACATGAATCAAAGTTATTTTGATTAAACTGTTGAGATGTCTCTGTTTCTCAATAGTGTACACCGCGCGCTGATCTTTATAATTCTTCTCTTTTGATAGACCAAACTCGACTTCGGCGAAAATGAGAATAATCGAGAGAAATGGTATGGACCTAAACAACCTATATATCTTATTTATATTAATATAACCGGAAGCAGTTTTTCGATTGATCCTGTATAAAATCTGATTCTATAGGTACTGCAGTATGCTTTAAAATAAACAATATAACATGCATGATTAACTTCAACACAACTATCACCTTTTCCATATCTTTACTGGACAATCCTGTAGAACTAAAGCTAAATCACAAAAAGGAAAACTAAAAAGGATAAAGTATTTGATTAAGTATACATCACCAATCCTTCTAACACAGTCCCTACTGATTGGTAGTCTTTGTTATTGAAAATGATGACAGTCAAGCTTCGCTAGACCCATGATAACATGCTTGAATATGTAAGTTGTTACAGACTAATTAAATTTAATAGATTTAATATTACTTATTAATCTTATGATAATGTTTAATCATGTCTTTTTGTTTTTAACCTATTATTGCCAATACCAATTTTATTTGATATTAAGTTGTGTTCCTTAATTATGTAATTATCAAATAATCTTTAGGCCATTTTGTTTATAATAATTGTTCATAACAAGTTAATCATCATACAAAAGAGAATTGTATGAAAATTAAATAATCATTGACGTTAGAATTTTCCTGACACAAAAAACAGTAAGGCATTCCAGAAATAAACAAAATATTTGTTACCATTATTATTATTATTATTACAAAATTATTATTTATTATTATTAATCTTTTTATTAAATTCTATAAAAATTTTCACTTCCAATGATTTTGATTTATCCAAGATATTTTGAAATAATCTGAATGAATCAACAAGTCTTATACAGCAATACAGCTCTACTACAAGCCTACTGAAATTACCTGCTCAAAAATTTCAACTAATTAGTAGAAAAATTGCCATTTTTATTACTAATATGTTAAAAATATAATTCATAATAATATTTTCAACAATATTGCCTTTTTTATCAATATATGCTGAAAATATAATAAAAAATACTTAAATTATCAACAAAATATTGACAAAACAGCAACCAGTTGCCATTTTTCCCGCAGGTATGCTATACTGAAATAATCACACAATTATATCAAATACAGTCCCACCAAGCTTTTTCTGAAATAGTCCATCCATTGGAACTTGTGGTAAGGAATCCGTAGAAGATAATGAATACTGTGTTCTCTTTTGTTTAGAATTCATAACCAACTTTTCATCGCATGCCAGTATTCTACTGAAAAATTTCTTTACCTTTAACAGACTGAGATGAGAAGAGCATATTATCAGCCGCTGCACATCATTTTGAGTAACTTCAGATGATATTATTATTATTATTATTAATACTAAATTATTATTATTATTATTTATTATTATTATTATTATTATTATTATTATTATTATTATTAATCTTTTTATTAAATTCTATAAAAATTTTCACTTCTAATGATTTTGATTTATCCAAGATATTTTGAAATAATCTGAATGAATCAACAAGTCTTATACAGCAATACAGTTCTACTACAAGCCTTCACAGTAGATGTCTGTTCTGGAATAAACTCTCTTCTTCAGCTTACGTCCGTGTACATAGCTGTATCTTTGTGCTTTATTGGATTGTGATCAGAAGGTTTTGGTTTTGTAGCTTCATATGAGAACCAGCTGATCTTTTACACTTGGTACGGATAAATATTCACCAAAATGAATCAAAAACACAATAGAAAAAATTCAAACAATTGAATGCAATTTTCCTCTAAAACTGATTATGATTTAAAGTATGAAATCTTCATATTCTTATCAAAGTTTGGTTACTGTCCATTTTTCATTTAATCAAATGATTATTATTTTGAAGATTATTTAAATTCATATCATATACTTTATAAGTATTAGGTTGACAGACAGTAATTATAAATTTATTTGAAAAAATACGCGAAACTATACAAAGGAATGTTTTTAAATTATGAGTTATCAATGACCTTTACCGATGAACATTATTGTAGCAAATCCATTTTTACAAATTTTTCCAAAAAATAATTTTTGTTTCTTTTGATAAGCAAATTGCAGATTTCAGAAATTGCAGACCATTAATCGAGTTTTTTCACATGGCCTATAATATAATAATTTTAAAACATTGGTTTTATTTTATTGTATTAATTAAATTATTTATTTGTAGACCTTTGTAAAATGAGTCAATTTAAAAAAAAGAAAAGTTGATTTGGAATGCAGAAACTTCAATGGAGCTTGGACGGTAAAATATCTTTTTACAAACATTAATAAGAAAGCAATTTGTTTAGTTTGTCAGGAAACAATTGTTGTTTTCAAAGAATAAAATTTAAACAGGCACTTTACAACAAAACATCCAAAATATGCATCACTTTCTTTAAAAGAACTTCAAACTGTAGCAGA
>JBBMKC010197809.1:0-14455 GCA_037834085.1 Bipalium vagum | reverse complement strand
CAATAAAGTTTTGGGATCACAAATGAGATTGATGCACACAATAAAGTTTTAGAATCACAAATGAGATTGTTTAATAGGATTTGTTGTTGTTCCTTTTGCTGCTATTTGAGGTATCGGCTGAGATGGCTTTGATATTGTGGGTTGGGATGTTGACTGAACTCCTCGTAGTCTCCACAGTGTTTTAATTTTACTAGACTGAATTTCAATCCAGTTTCAATGAAAATTTAAATAATAATAATTATTATTATTATTATATTAATATTAATAAGGATCAATATCAAATTCATTTAAACATATACAGTATTTCCACAGTTTTCAAAAAAAATCTAACATTAAAGATATATAATTTCTTATGATACTTCTGAATATAAACATTTCAAAAGGGAAATCCGTGTGAATCTAGAAGAGAATAACCGTAACAATTAATCACCAATTCAAAAAATCAAAGTACGCGGGTGCTAACCATCAACGAAAGAGGCATATTTTCAGAATAAATATTAAACTTGTAATCCTTGAAGTGACCCGGTTGAGAAAAAGTTATTTACTTCAGCTAATAAAATTTGAAAATATTACCCAAGAGTAAACTCTGGCTGATCCAATGATCAGGTAACCAATGCTAAAATCGGACTGGTACGCTTAAAACATTTATTCAATCTAAGATACAACACTAATATTCTATTTAATATTTTCTCGAAAACTAACACACAAAAGAAAGTAATTTCTCTTTTTGTACCGGTACTATTCTGGATGACCGAATCAAAATATCACAATATGCCCATCTGAACCTTCGATTGCCTAATGCTTATTACGATCACCAAAACAAATAATAGTGACAATAATGAGAATTTGCAAAAAAATTAAATCAGTATATTACAAATTACTGAAAAGACAAAAAACAAAATGAAAAATTAATACCTAGGCTTGAATGACAAAAGAGGCATTCAGGTCTAATATCGCTCTCAGAATCTAACCTAAGCTAGCAAAATCATCACTTCCACGTTTTATAAAAGTAGCTATCTAACCTCTTTAAAATCAATTAATTTTTTTTAATTTTACAAAATCTTATCTCTTTTAAATCAACATTTTGTTCATTGAATTTCCTCTCCAAAACGAATAAAACTTATTAATTAAATTTCACTTTCTCAATTCCAAATCAAGTAATTTAAAGTTCGAAACTTTCAAAATAATTTACTTTGTAATCGAATCTCTTTAGAATTAAAGTCAATTTATTTTATCGGGACAATTTCAATCAAAATTTCAAAAAATCGAAACATCACTCAATTCACTTTAAACCAAAACTCTTTCAAATTAAAATTTATATTAAAATGAATTCAATTTACATTAGCATGACATCTTAATTGCAAACAGTTTAGTGTGATCGAAGTCAGAAATCGAAATACTCTGTCCACATTACATTTATATTAACAGGGCAGAATGAGGCACAAATATATTTAATAAATTAGTTGATAAAATAATCGATAAATGTAGACCCACATTTTAGCCTGACACCAAGCGTTTTCATTTCTCCTTTAAATTCTACATATTTTATTCACTATTATGATTCGCCGATTTGGACAGCCACTGTTCGCACTAAGAACTATTGTAACGACCAATTTTGACTCTGTCTTGATCCATCGTGTGTGGATCGTGTTTGTATAATATTAATATTTTATCTTGTACATATTTCAAATATTCAAATTTTCTTGGTTTTTATGTTTGTAACAAATCCACTTTTTAGTTGATGAAATAAATACAGCTAAGACTCTTATTAATAGTACCTCTAATTAGGTGCATAAAATTGTGGATCATGTAATAATTTTAGGTAAAATGCATATGAAACCTCTAATTAGGTGAAAATTCTAGGATAATTTCTTTGATTATTTTACAACAACGGCAGGAAAACGAATAATTTTATTTATTATTCGAAAGAAAGAAAATACAAAATTCAAGACAAACGCATGAAGATTTATCAAAAAAATTTTAGCAGGTAAGTTATAAGTAAAATCTTCAAAAATACTTAAGCTGATGAACTTACTTAAAATACTCACAAGTACTCCCAACGCTTGTTGAATGAGTTAATGCAATAAACAAGCATGTGATGCCTCTTACAGGTGGTATTATCCAAAGTAATGCATGTAAATTTGCAAAACACTAAATATTGAAATTTTAAAGTGAGTAATGTAGGATTGCCAAATTTAAGAAATGAGTCCATATTATCAGATGAAGCTAGTAATATCAATGCTACTGTTAATGAAAATCACAAAGAAGGATTAACTTCTAAATTAGCACGGTACAAAAACAAAGATATATATAATCTTGATGAAACACGATTATTTAATAGATATCAGCTGTTTTCTACAATCTCTACGTGCAAATTTATATTAACCAAAACTTTAAAGAAAGAATTACTCCCATATTTTGCATAAATTTTGGTGGTTGTTTGGAGGTTTTGCAAAAAAAATCAATAAAAATAGCAAAACCATAAAACAAACCCTAATTACGGACTGATTACAAGTTTTCGAAAAATGATTATTTATTTTTAAGTTGTCTTGTGTAATTGTATGTGAAATAAAAAGCAACTAAATAGAGGGTTGAGTATATAGTGCTTCGTTTCTAGGAAGTTATACAAAAAGTTAAATATTTATATTATATAAATTTATTAAAATTGTGGAGACTCAAGAATAAGATTATAGGATTAAAAACGATTTTGCTTAATTTACTTTATGTTCATTTTTATTATGACAATTTTACTGTATTATTGTAAGAAAATCCCCCAAAAAGAAATAAACTTTAATGAATATAATGAATAATGAATAATGAAAATAATTCTGTTAAAATTAATAAATCTTTGATGGACTGTTATTGTTATCATTAATTCTGTTAAAAATAGATTTTATAAGAATAAATATTAAAATAACATTATGTTACTGAAATTATAATGTATTTTAAAAAATTATTATAAACAGAAACTTTGTAAATAATAAATTATTTTTAGTAACATATTTAATATTATTAAAAGAATCAAAACAAAATCATATAAATACGCTGAGTTCTCAGTTTAAAAACAAAAAACATATAATTATCGAATAAAAATGTCAAAACAAGGTCTGATTTTGTTATATACCTATTGTGATACTAAGAATTTGTCGATTGTATTATTTCTGAGCAACTTGATTTTGTTAAGTGTGCTAAAAGATTGGATAGAAAAGTGGATAAAAAATATCGATGTTGGGCTTTTAAGCAACTTAACAAAGTTTACTTTAATCAGAAGGAATTGTATTGTATGTTTCAAACAGATAAAAATGTTAATATTTAAAGTGACAATGTAAATTAACTCGACAATAAACTGATTATGAAACACTGAATAAAAATTAAACACTTTAAATAAATTATCAACCAAGATAACTATTATGTTTTATAAGATATATTTGTAAAATATCTAGAATGGGATTTTTAATTTTTTTTAGCTTTAATTTTCTATTGATATTACTAATATTTATTTGATTATCAGTTCACCCGCAAGCAGTATGAAACCAAAAATTATTATACTCTTTATTCAATTCAACAATAATAATAATATTAATAAAAATTTTAAGTTTTGCTGAAAGGTTAATGTAAAAGAGTGAGGTTAAAAAGATCGATATTGGACTTTCGAGAAACTTAATATAAACTATAAGTAATTTCAGAAGGAGTTAGTTTGCAATTATTAATTGCAAAACGATAAACTGAATTAATAAATGGTCAAATTATTCGAGTGTACTTTACTTCCCCCAGCGCTGATCAAACTGAGAAGAGCAGTTACAGCAAAAATGTTTATTTATTATAAACACTACAAGAATTCAGTAAAAATCAACAAAAGTTTCTATTTGTTCAGACATAACATTGTAATATACACCGCTCCATTCAGCTAATTCCGGTCTAAGGCCCCATTCCTCCTGCAAATATAAATGATTAATACTTGATCCGAGACAGAGCACATTGACACATCAAAGATTAAACTGATTTCTCTGCTCGGATTGCAGTGGACATCTACCAGCCACAGACGGGCGTATGCGCGCGCGAACAGAGAGCAACAAAAAAGCCAAGTCAGTAAGGGACTCTACAAAGTAAATAGGGCCCCTAAAACCAACCAAACGGAATCAGTAGAGGATAGATCCAAGTTTCCATACAGAAGCCGTCCAACCCCATGAGCACACCACATCCTTAGCTAGGCAAGTCTGACTATAGTCCGCACCACCACCATCATCATTCCACCGGGTCATGGGAGGATGACCCAGTTAAACAAATCCGGCAAGGATATTGGACTTTCATCACGTTAGCTTTCGCGTTTGGTTGTTACGACCACACAGAGAATAACAGTTTTTTTAGTTTCACAAAGTTTTATTTATAACTATAACAACACATGAACTATGCCTGGCATAGTACTTATTGTAATCCGGATAACTTTGCAATCAAAAACTGTGTTCCCAGTCCAACTCCGAGCAAGTCTTCTCCACATAGTTAGGGGCTCTGAGGCAAAGCACATTGCTGCTTACTATCGGCGGTGAGGGTATCAGTATCAGCTGATTCCCGCTCATCCGCAAAAATGATGTTGAATTTAGAAGACGGGCGAAACACGACAGTAGCTACCGGAGACATGTAAGTCAAGATGTCAATCCTGATAGATTACGACACAACAAATTGTTCCCATAAAAAGACTACTAATATACAAAAATATATAATAAGAAGGGGCACTATAACTTAACTTATAGTGATTCTTCAGTGAAACATCTGAGAGAATACCGGAGTGGAATAAACTAAGTCAAGTTAAGTGACTATAACTGGGATTTTAAAAGTTGTAATTTGATTTATATAAGGGAATCCCACGTTAAAATGGAGAAAAAATTGTAACAAAGATAAGAACAAGTGAACAGGCGAGTTTGAAACTATACATATGTACAAAGTTATAAGGTTATTTACAAAAACATTTACCTTAATAATAATATTTTTTAAAAAAGACCACGCGGGGGCTGTCAATAAAAGCACAGGAGAACCCGTGGAATGATAACTGTGATATTTACAGAGGATGGAATACAGATTAAGGTGAGAAACAGGTGTACAATAAAGATTTGTACAATAGTATTTTTACAATAATTAAGATAAGATACTGTATATAAATACGGATAGGGTTCGGAGGTCTATTACCATGATTCGCAGAGTTCTCTATTGGGTGTGAGGGCCGGATGTTGGTTGGCCAACAGGAATTGATGGGCTGTTGACATGAACTAGGAAAATGTGAAAAGATTCACATACTGCTGCAATAAGGGCTTGATGGGCAAGTTGGTGAATTTGATGGTCATTGAGGCCCAGTTTTTTAAATGCAGTGTCGTTGGCTGGGTTCCATGAGCCCAGAGAGCCAGCGTTTATGACGTCCAGTGTAATTTCTTTCCTGGTGGTGTTGGAAAGTTCGGTGACAAGGCCCGTATATTTGGCGTTGTTATCTTGTCTGGCCTTTGTGAAATTCTGAATGGTATCATATGGTACTTTGAGATCCAAGATATGAATAATTGGGGCATCCGATCTTCTGATGAGAATATCTGGTCTCAGTGTGGAGTTGATTTCGCTAGGAGGTGGGTCGACATCCACATCAAAGCCGAATTGCCGTAGCGATGCAACAATTCTGTAAAGGACTTTGTTGTGTTTGATGGTGGTGATGTGCGATTTAGCAGGGAAATGGTTGAGTACGTGTGCTTGGGATTCTGGTTGGGTTTTGCAGTGGTGGCACAGTACTGATCGGTTTTTCGCTAGGTTGAAAGTGCGATAATTGAGGCCGAGGTTGTTGTTACGGGCTTTGAGAAGGAATTTCCAGGCCGCAGGAGGAAAGTGGAATTTGTTTAGAATCAGATTTGATTTTAAACTGCGGCTGAAACATGGGATAATCATTCCTTGAGACTTGTGTGATTGCTATTCTCTGAAGTAAAACATGGCCGCTGCATCATGTAGATGGTTTGTTACTTCCTTGGTGTTGTTTCTGGAGAAGATGGCGGTTTCGGTTTCAGTTTCAGATAATTTGGATTCAACCCTCAAGAGAATCTGGTCGTCATGGTAATAGAAATCACAGATGATGTCAAGTTTCCGAAGATTCCTGACTGCTGTCCTCACTTTGGACCACCAAGTTGAGCCTCCGAACGATTTCAACTGTGAGCGATCCGACAGCCACAAAAGCATTCTCTCGGCGGATGGAGTTGCCATTGATTTTTTTCTTTGCTGTATGATGGAGAGTACGTGTTGGTTACAAAAATCTCGGACGTTGTTTTCGGTGCTGGTCAGCAGTCTGAGTCCCATGACTACACTACACACATGGTAGTCATCATATGAGGAAGTGATTTGTAATCCGCCAAGCGCTGTTGGTGAGTACAGATAAGATCTATTGGTCGATTGGAGGCGAAAGGAGTCGGTGACCTTTCTCAGCATTGTTCTCAGTTGTTCATCATATCCAAGGGATTTTGGTCTCGATGATGTTTCTCTGGAGGATGGATTACGTAGTGAGAGAGTGTCAATGACCCGATTCCCCAGATGGAAAGGGAGTCTCGGGTGGATGAAGGATTTGTATGCATGGATCATCTGTGCCGGATGTAAGTTGGACTTCACGATGAATTCCATGTCTTTTAGGTTTTGTAAAAGAATTTTATCGGTATGGGTTCTCAAATCAGCCCCATGGATGACACCAAGATATGTGTAAAGATTTCCTGGGTCCACAGTGGGGATAATTTCTCCGTAAATGTAATTGCTGAGTCTGGTTTATTTGAAAGATATCCACATTTCGATGGGCGAAATTTAAGGTGGATTGCGTTGGTCAGTGATACGATGATGTTTAGGCGTTCTTGTAGGCTTGATTGGCTTGGGGCTGAGAACAAGGTCATCGGCGTATGCTAAACAGGAGAAGTCATGACCGAGAGTTTTTAGTTTCGGTGTCATGTTCTCCATTCTGGTGATGATAAAGTTTAGACATAGGCAAAAGATGGTCATCGAAAGTGGACAACCTTGTTTCACTCCCTTGTTGATCTTGATGTTGCCAGTTTGGAGATGAAAGCACGAGTAGTTGGTGAAGTTGTCGGAGTATATTGCATTGAGAAGGTTAATATCATTTTCTGGGATCCCAAGTTTCTGAAGTGTAACCCATATGAGCTGGTGAGGGATACTTGGAAATGCTTCAGCGATGTCTAGGAAGCATATATGATGTTCTTTTTTATTTGTTTTGGTCGATTCCAGTATGCCGGTGATAATGGCATTATGTTCACCGCAGCCGTTGTCGTTGAAAAGTGCTTTTTGATTACGATGGATTAGAAAAAATTGCTTAATCCATGATAAAATTCGGTTGTTGATGATGAGAGCGAAGAGTCGGTAGGATGTATTTAGCACAGAAATGGGTCTCCACGATGACATGAGGTTGGAGTGGTGGTCTTTCACTGGTTTCAAAAATTAGGCTGGTTTTGAAACGTTTCAATTGTTGTGAGATATTCTTTGTGGTTATAATGTAATTGAAGAGGATTGATAAGAATTCGCCATCAGGGTCAATCAATTTCCAGTCTTGGTAGTTGATTCCATCGAGTCCGGCCGCTGACTTGTTCGAGTTTTTCAGGGCATCAATCACTTCTGAGGGTGAGATGGGTTCGAAGAGGTTGTTGAAGGGGTGATTTGGGAAGTTGAAAAGAAGTGATTGGTCAATTTCTGGTGGGACTTTCACTCAGAACTGGCCTCGAAGACCCGATTCTTTTGCTCCCGGAGGGCTACTGTCCCGCGGTCAAGACCTATAATAGAGGTGCGCCCAAGACCTTTCTAGGGATCAACAGGTCTCTAACAAGCCAAGGGTTTGATTTCAGTTCGGCAAAGACCAAGACACTCCAGTTGGAGGTGACGCAACCGAGCCCCAGACCCCCCACTGAAGAATTGTCCAGCTATGCCGACATTTTCTGGGCCAATTAACAACGGTTATCCGACTGAGAAGAACAGTTCCTACAAAAAAGCAGAAAGCTGTGACCCAAAGTCGCTAGCAACAATCGCATACAATCTCCAGCGTAACCCAAATCTCAACCGGAAATGACAAGCTGGGGTACTATACATTCGAGTGTACTTTACTTTCTCCAGCGCTGATCAACCTGAGAAGAGAAACTTTTGATCATAGCTATGAACCTAGAAGCAATTTACAAACTTCTCCACTTACATTGAAAATTAAATAATCTCTTTGTCTGCGCAGAATTTTTTGATCTTTGTTTTTGTCATTAGGTGATGGTTATTTTTAAATCTACATGCACATTCAATTATCAAGATATGCTTTATTTTCTGATAATTAACATACTAATTGATATTCATAAAAAAAACACATCTACCTTATTCAACGTAGTATTGTGGTAATGGTACTTTAATCTCAAAAACATGATTGTCTTTCTTAAATAATATAAAGTAGCGTTACTTGAGAGCTCTCAGAAACTTTTGTTCAGAAAAACCAGTAATATTTTGTTTGTAAATTGTTCACACCTGTTGTGATATATCATTTCTTGAATTTTTATCAACATTAATTTGCAAAAAACACTCATTCGTAGAATAAGATATTAAGAATTCATTACTATACCATCAATAATCAAGTGACAATACAATCTTGCGAATAAAAATGATTATGAGTAGCCAATATGTACTAGAATCTTTTAGCCAACGATAAATTGGCAAGGGCAGCATTTTTTCAATCATTGCAATAGAAAATTCAGATTAAAACTAAAGCAGATTATTATTATGTTGAAATTTAAAATTTCCGTGCAACTTTTATTATAAAATTCTGACTTATAGAAAATTGATAAAAATACCTTTTATTTTTCTAGCTTAATTCCATTAAATTTCACTAATATTTATACTATCATTTATGTGGCCCACTTGAACATCCAATTGCGAAATTTCAAATCAAATTATAAAACTTAACAATAAAAAGAACCTAAAATACTAATTAAAATTTCAATACAAACAATTTAAGAACTTAAGTATATTTTATCAACCATTTATCTAAGTTTACTTTTCTAAAGCACATTTAATAACTGAACTTGAACATATTACTCTAAAACAAACTAATTTTAATTTAAGACCAGATATAAATTAATAACAAAAGAATAAAGAGTTAAAGAATTAACAAAATATTTAATATGAAGTTATTATATTTACAGGATTAACATTTTTGAAAGTTAAATGTTATTTTAGACTAAAAAAATTTAGTTAAAATTGAACTAAAACAGTGATACTTATATTAAAATCTTAAACAAATCAACAATTCGAAAAAATGATTCATAACTAATTTTAAAACTACTAATCACTCTGATAATTTACATAAAAAAATTAAAACTGATTTAAATTATTTGAATTATTAAAAATAAATGAATATTTAAACAATTTGCTATTACTTAAGTGGGTAATAAAATAAAAATAATTACAAAATAACAGACACTTATGTATGACTTTCAAAAGAAAACAAAAGACTTTCTTGTTTTATTGAACAACATATTATACAATAGAAGCAATTTAAAATTTGCTAGGATAAAACTGTATTCAATATGTAACCGATATTTTATCAATGTTAAAACATTTTAACTGATGATTATATTTAAGACGCCGTCAATTTCTGGTTAAATGCTGAATTTGATTTTACTGAATGGTTTTTAGTCAAAATAGTATTTGATTCATCGTCATTTGTGACAGGTTTGAGATCGTCTGTCTTGGGCAACAACGGATTATGATAATTCAAAGGATCAAGAATCTGAGTGGTCACATTACTACTACTGTTATCATTGTTAGTCCTATCATTAAGGTTGTCCAAGGATTTATAGTTAATCTCATTAGTTGAACATGAAATTGATTCCGAATTTAAGGATGGTGAAATTAAAATATTTTCTGAAGCGTCTGATACATGATTGTTATGAAAATCGCTTTTTATGCCATTTGAATCCTGTTCACAATCGAATTCCACGCCTTCCATTTGCTCCTCTTTGTCAGCATTGATCCAATTACATTGGCTTAAAATGATCTGACTCTTTCCTGGACAATGTTTATCCAGCTCACTGGAAAGTTCAAAAATAGCGTTTTTAGCGATTGCCAATTGCTGTTGTAGCATAAAAATACTGGTTTGGAAACATTCCGTTTCACAATCCATTTCATCGATTACATTTTCATACTCTAAAATTAATGGAAAGTTGATTAATTTACATTTTTAAAATTGACTTGGAAAAATTTTCCTTAGTCTAGAGATAAATAAAAGTTAATGTAAAAATTGATCAAATGAAATAATAATTGATTTTCTGTAATTAAAAAGTCTTCCGACAATATTCAAAACATTGAGAATAATTATAATTTTTAAATAATCAATGCAGCAAAGAGATAATGACATTGTTTTATAATCCGAAATTATCGGTAATTATTCATTTAAAGTATAATTGTAAATTATTAAAACAATGAAATGAACAATAAAAATTTTTTAAAATCTTTCAAAATTATTTTTAAGAAAATAAATTTCAGAAAAATTATTATTGCTACCTAGGACCATAATAATAATAATAATAAATCATAATCCAATTTAATAATCACGGAATTAATGGTAGAATGTGACTGACATTGAAGAATTAATTTCAGTTCGCAGACCCTAAACAGATATTATAGAAAAAACATTACGATCGGCAAAAGTCATAATTAGTCAAAAATGTGATTCTTTTAATGAGAGTCGCCTGAAGTAAAGACTAAACAAAACTATCGACAAGAAAAAAAATTCATAGATTTTTGAATTCGGCTCGATTTCTCAAAAAAATGCAAAATTTTTTAACCAAACATTTACATTCATTTTCGAAATTTATCTGTTCTCCATCAAATATTGCACGTGTTGTTACGTAACGTGTGTACATTTCTGTCTGTATGTACGTGGTTCATTGGTGTGTTTGTGCCAGATCAAAATGAATTTTAATTACCACCTTTTCTGCTGCCAACTATTCAGACTCATTCCATTTATTCACTATGTGAAAAGCAGAGAGAAATGTGAAAGATAAGTTGCATCAAGAAATAATAACAGAACAATAATGGTTATGATTAATGATTTAGAATTTTAATCTTCACTTAAATTTTACAATTTTATTTGTAAAAAAATTATTACTATTTCGAATTATACAATAAAAAAGATAAAATGTAAAACTTCAATAAATCAATGTGTATTTATTACTAATAATTGAACGTTGACACTAAAAAAACGATAAAAATTTCAATATATATAACAAAATCTCATTCTGCAGATCCATTAATTCATTTAATTTACATTTTCGTATTAAATAAATATTAATACAAAGTAACGGCTTTCCGAAAAATCTGATTAAATATTAAATCATAAGAAACCATTACTTTGAATTAAACCGAAGCTTACAAAAAATCAAATATATCAATTATATTGATTTATGAAAATTAATAATGGATCAATTAAAATTAAATCTGTCAAAAACAATGGATTATAAAAATGTCTATCAAAAAATTGGAAGTCTAATAGAGCTGAAACATAATTATGAAATTGTAATTAACATTTTGAAAAGGAAAAAATATTAGCTTATCCACCGACCAATAAAAATAATATAGGAATCCAAAGTTCACGGAATTATTTTGGTTTGACTTTTTTGCCAGTGGTCGGGTCAATAAGCTTTCTTTTTAAAAAAAACCAAATCGATTAGATTATAAAAACCTTTATACTATTATACTTAATCAGTGAAAAAATCGATTTTTTAATTATGGGAAATACAAAAAATATAAAATATTCGAAAATAAATTCTAAATAATCAATTCAGTTGCACAAAGACAAATATATTAAATTAAATAATAAATTTTGTTAATTGATTTATTAGGCGAAAAATATTAATGAACAAAAAATAAATGATAATATTATCAATAACTGTTGAATATCATCTCAGATAAGATAACTAAGAACGAATTTTAGAGTTAGAATCAAAGATTATCTTGAAAACAATTTTTCACTGTATCTTTCAAAATTTTGATAACATAAGACACTTGTATTATCTCGAAAATATTAATGAGTCTGTAGAAAAAAACTTTTAATCATATTCAAAAACAATTTGAACCACGCGAAAGTATTAGAAAACAAAGATAATCATATTAATTTTAAATTTTCTAAAGTTTCAACATAAACGTTTGAAAATTACTGATGTATTTATAAACAAATAAGTAAATTTTGCTTGTATTATTCTTTACTGTTAAACAGTCTAATAAAAATTAATCCACTAATCTGATAAACTTTTTTTAAAAGTATGCTTTTCAAGATAAAGTTTACAACAAACTAAAACTTGAATTATTAAAGCATAAAATAATACTACGAAAGAATCATTTACAATCCAATGTGGTTTAAACAATTGGTTAATTACTTGCTCTCTGAATCTGATCTTAAGATCTGGTGGTAAATAATTTAGGAATCAAATTAAGAATGACATCTACGCGATATTATAAACTATGAAAATGAAAAATTTATAATAGTGACTTTTGAACTTATCATAGCAAAATAGTGTAATAATTTATACCACTGTTACTCTGTTTCAACTCTTCGATTAATGCATGTTTCATAGATATTTCACTTTCTAATTTGGCTGTTCTACCACTCTGATTCATCTTTCCCAACTCCTCGTTTTCCTGGAGCAGCACTCGCATTCTGGTCATCATTCTTTTACCAGTTTGACTGTAAATAGTTTTTAACATAAAATGGCTATCTTATGTTAAAAATACCTATCAGGAGTAAATTTCCAAGCTTGCAAATCATTTTGTGTTTGTTCCAGTTTTTCATTAGCTGCTTTCATATCTTTTTTGATTCTAAGAAAAACGACATTTACAGCCGGATCTAAACCCATGCAACGCAGTTGCTGATTACATGGATTCATAACAGCTTTCATATCCTCAATTTGAGCCTGTAATATAGTATAATCATATATATTTATTTTAAGAGGGATACTGATAAGTCAGTGATTTCTTGTTCTTTATGTGCTAAGTTAGCTAGCAAGACATGTTCGAGTTTGTCTAATTCTCTATTTTTGATTTCTAATTGCTCTTCTAAAATCAAAGAAATAAAAAATTCATAGTAAATTTTCGGAAATATACTTAATTTATGATTTTCTTTTAAAAGAGCACTATTCTGATCTTCTAAATTACTATTCATATGAAAAAGTCTAAAAATATCAAATTACAGTCTAATAAGAATATATAAAATGAAATTATTCAATCTAACAATAAAATTAATTAAACGGTACAATTTTAAACAGATTAATTAAAATAATTTTAATACAATTACAAAATTATTAAAATGGCAACAAATATAAAATGGTGCCAGAAAATTTAATTTGATAGATATATATAAACAACTTAGAGCATTACAAAATGAAATAAAATAAAAATCACCTATATTTAATAAGAACAAATATCTTTCATAAAAAATATTATGATTTTAAAACATAAAAATACGTTTTTTATTTAACCTTGAAGGAAAATATTTATTTTTGAAAATTAATTCAAATTTTCATCTAAACTAGTTTATAAATCAAAATTAATATATTTCAATTTCAATATTAAATTTAATTTCAGTTTATTGAAAATCGACCATTAAAAGCTTCTTATTAAAAGCTTCATATGATTATAATTTTATTCATATCGAAATTTTATCTTATAGCGGGTTGGCCAAAGCCACATCCCTTCAAATTATAAAGACTGCTAAAGGATGTGGATTGATATAATAATTAAAAATTCTAATAATAATAATAACAAATTCAGTTTCGTAATTTTTTTAAATTACCGTTTATTTCTACGCTGCGTCACAAGATATTTTTAAGAAGAAATTGTTGGTAAATATTAATTATTCAAATTCAATCGATTGAATTTAACGAAAAATATTTAAGTTTACTTTCCACGGAGACTTATGGGACACCCTGTACTTATGTTAAATACTAAGATTTATTATTATATATATTATATAATTTTAATCACTTATATTAATTACTAATATTAATATAATATGTATTAAAATATATTGTAAAATGCCAATATTTATTATTACTAATGTATTATGTTTACATAAATACATTTCAATGTATTTCTACTTCTTCCAACTTCTCTTAGCAATCATTTTCAGCATAAGAATAGCTTCAAATATCATAAATCATATATTCAGACATCGCAAGATTGTTCCCCGTCAATCATAAATTTGTTGATCTTTGCTTGTAGTGATGTTGAAACTAGGAGAGTGGAAAGGAGTCCAGCAGCCGAACTTTTTAAGACAAAGTTAAATTTAATTTTTATTTTATAACGATAATATTATATTATATAATTTAGGTTAATTATTTTTGTGTTAATATGATAATAATAATAATAATAATAATAATAATAATAATAATAATAATAATAATAATAATAA
>JBBMKC010197798.1:0-14460 GCA_037834085.1 Bipalium vagum | reverse complement strand
ATTATTATTATTTTTTATTATTATTATTATTATTATTATTATTATTATTATTATTATTATTATTATTATTATTATATTTCATAAAGTTTCAATTTATAAATTACTTTAAAAAATCATAAATATTATAAACTTTACTAAATGTATTAAAAAACTTAAGTTATATTATATTAATTTAATATTTTAAAAGCATATTAATCTGAAATACGAAAAAATATTTTAAAAAATATCTAGAAAAAATCTTAAGAATGGTCTGTATACGTTTCTTATATGTACCGGTTGAATCAAAACCAAGGAAATAAACTTGCTGTTTGTCAATTTTGTATGAAAATATATTTTATTTAAGTCTATATATTTTTACAAAATACATAAAAATAGGTTTTGTTTAAATGAATAACTGATGAAAAATATTTTAATTTTATGAGTGAAAAGTTTATCTTCAATTTTAAGGTTAATTCTTCTTAGTTCACCAATAAGTGCAGTTATAATAGAATTAGTTTTTTACTTTTTCTTTTTCTGTTCTTTTTTTCTTTTAATTTATCTGTAATATGTTTATGAAAATTTTTAAATCTTGTTCTATTCTTCTCTCTTCATTCCATTGATTTAATTGAATAGTTTCAAATTAATTTTTTAAATTCCTATTTCATCGATAAATTTTAAAATATTTAAAATTTTAATATTATTTAAATCACTAACCCAGTAAACAATGCATATTAAAACCAAATACAATAAATAATCAATAAGATTTATTTTATCTTATATCAGAAAAAATAGATTTTAAAAATCCACATTATTTAACGGAACACCTAATAATTATCCTTATAAAATAACAGGAAATTTATTATTGTAGTGATATAATCACAATCACAAATTGTTTCAAATGAAAACTATTCTCTTAACATTGTACTCACAATTTTATATTTCGATGCAATGATATTTTTATAAAAAATATTACATTATTGTAGATATTTATATATAGCTGCAACTAAGTTTTCGAATCTTGCAAAATTCACTTGATAAGATTACCCTTAGGGAGTAGATTATTTCATTAGCCATTAAGCCACGGATTTGTGAGACGTATCAAACATATATGGCATTATTAAGTGGAACTGAGAAAAGTATTATTTCAGTTTATTATTAAATATATTCATATTCACAGATAATAAATTTATTAACTCTAAATTTCAGCATCATTGATAACAAGTCCGAAAAAGGCGGCTTTCTTTTGAATTTGATAGAAAAATCCCATTCCGATTTTTATTATTATTATTATTATTATTATTATTATTATTATTATTATTATTATTATTATTATCATTATTATTATTGTAAATATGTTTCACCATTTGATGAAGCAAACCATCAAAACGTTATTATAAATTATATAAAATTCCCCATTGATGTAATTATTTATTTAATAAAAAATGCTATATTTTTTGCGAGGGGAAAAATAAAATAAACCGAACGCAAATTGAGAGAAGGAAATTATTGAATCTAAGTATTGTAAATATTCAATTATCATTGATACGATGGATCTTATCATAAATTGACGAGTCTGCAGCAACGACGACGACGACGACGACGAAACCGTTACCATAGGAAGATATAGAAAGGAAATAATTTGAGAAACATTTAATTATACGCTGTAAAAGTTTAATGCTACATGGATTGATCATTTATAATTTATATTTCTCAATTATCCCCAACCATTTTATGTGCTCGTGGAGATTATTTCCTTTTTGTAAAAATATATAGTTGAAAAAAGCAATTAAGTATTCTTTGTTTTACTTGTTAATAAAAAAAATTAAAAAGCCTTAGATATATTGATCGAGTCACAAAAGAAATTGGGAAATATCATTTGGCTTAAATTTGTAAAAATAAATAGTTCAAAGAAAAATCGTTTTTTATCTCCTTTAATTTTTAATGATATTCTAACCGAGATAATTAGTAAAGCGTACGATTTCTCTCTCTCGCCCGCTCTCGCTCTCGCTCTCGTTCTCGCTCTCTCTGTCGTTCTCACTTTTCTTTCTCTCTGGAAAATAAATTATTTCACCAAATTATCTTATTGGAAATAAATAATATAAACAAAAAAAGAGATATTCGTTGTGAAAAACGAAAACCGCGAAGCTTTGCATTCGCTTGATGGACAGTTGAACGTGGTTCAGAAATAAATCACTTCTTAGCTGCTAAAAACTATTAATTTTGTCAGATTGTCACAAAATATATCTCAAAAATGTGGCGAGAGAATTAAATAAATTTTCAATATTATTATTTATATATTTATTATTAAAATATATTTTTTTTAGTATTTTTTTTAATAATATTTTTTTAATTTTATTAATATTTTTATTATTATTTATTATTTTTTTATTATTATTTTTATTATTTATTATTATTATAATTATTTTTTTTAATAATAATGTTATTATTATTTAATATTATTATTACTTTTTTATTAATAATAATATTATTATTACTTTTTTATTAATAATAATAATATTTTTAAATTTTATTATTATTTTTTAATATTATCATTATTTTTTAATATTATTATTATTTATTTTATTTTTATACCATGGTGAAATGTGAGGAATAAAGTCGAAAGTTTTTAATGTTTCTGAATGACTGCAGACGAGGAATTTGAAAAATTTTCTTCGTTTCGTTTGACAACTCTTTCGCCATATCCAATTTTATATTATAATCGGAGGATAATTTTTAGAGCGGATTTAATTTTAATAATTGACGAAAAAAATATTAAAAATATTTCAATTAATTTTTCAGATTTATCACATAAATAAAGTGCTGTTGGGTTCCATGGCCTCAGACATTAAAAAACTAACTAAATCAATACCAATGAATTTCAGTAAAGATTTCATTTCGATTTATTCAGTAAATATGGTTAATAATTTAAACAAATTAATTATCCCTGGATTCCTAATTGGAAATTTCTTTGTTTATTTACTCAAAAAACACTTTTTTTGTAACGAATTTTGGTTGTTATTTTTTTATTACCATTTTTAAAAATATTTTTAATATTGAAAATTATTTAATATTTTGAAATTTGATTATCATTTTTTTTGGGAAAATAAGTGAAATAATATTTCAAACAAATAATAAAATTCTCATTGAATATTAAATAATAGTAACATTATTATGTCGTTAATTATTAACCCTTCAATGCAGCAGCTGGGAAGTTTGACAGCATTTTCTAGCTCAGTGTTTCATGAATAAAAATAAAATTGAAATGTTTTCAAAATTGATTAAAAGAAAAAATAGTTTTATATTGACTTTTTATGAATGGTTCAACAAAAATTTTCTTTCGACATAAAAACCAGTTACAATATTGATAAAACTAATAAAACATGCATAATAGATTAAAAACGCCTGGATGTAACTGCAAAAAATGAAACATCAAAATTCTAAAGGTCAGGAATGGAAAAAAGGGTGAAAAAGAAAATTGGAACTTTTCGGTATGGTTGAATGATTTTGTAACTGTCATTTTGACCCACAATCTTATCCATGGAGCCAAAAATCAAATGGAGAGGTTTTTCAAAAATAATTAAATTAAATTAAATATAAATATTAAGATTATCGAATGAAAAGAGTCGTACTTTTATTTTCTGGTACTATTTCAGTGGAGATATTTTTTCTAACGTCGTTTTTTACTCTTTTGCCCGGAAACCACTGGCAATTATGGAAGGGATTAATGAATGATAAAATATTTAACATAAAGTTAAATAAAAGAACATTAAAAACCACAAATTTTACTGGGCCCACTTTAATAAACCTCTTTCAAATTAGATTTATTATTTAATAATAATTATTAATATAATTTATAACGTTTTATAAGAATAATAAATGATTTTCTTTGAATTAGAAAATATCGAAACAGATCAAAATATTTTTTATTTTTTTATTAAATATTTTTTAAAAAAAATTATAAAAAATTCGCAGTAAAATTTTTTATGAAATTTTATTTTTTATGAAAATCAATTTTTGTGGAAAATATTTTAAACAATTAAAAAAATAAAATTTTCGTTACATTTATTATTTTAAAACCAGATTTGTTTGTGTATTTAAATGTTCTTTTTTCCGCCTAAAATTGTTACTAAAAATAGAAAAAATATTACATGTAACATTATAGTTCCGTTTTATGTTATAAACTCTAAAAGTTTAATCAAAAAAGCGGTGGATGAAACAAATTAGTTAAAGATTATATGGAAGTCATTAACTTTATGATTAATAATAATAATATATTATTATTAATATTATGTTTTTCATTTTCTTAATAAGATCTAAACTGCAACAGGTAAGAAATGTTCATTGTTGGATTGCTCTTTCTTAAATAAATAAACGGGGTAAGGAGGCATGATAATTTTTAAAAGCGATCAAAACATTAACTAACCAAAATGATATATTTGACAATTCCACGTATTTTTTTAAAGAAATGAAATTTATTTCTTAAACTTCCTTCGTAGTGATTGTTTAAAATTGTTGTGATCGGGTTATTTTGATTAAATATTGAATCTGCTATTTAAGAATACATGGTGACCCACAAGTTTCTTCCTATTTAAAAATTGACTAAAATCCTTAATATAACAATAAACTAAGCAATACCTTATTGATTCTAATGAAATAAGTGGATAAAATGGAATTTTATTTTAACTATTTATGAAAAATGATGTCACATAAGTAACTCCCATTATTCGTATCGCAAGTGGAAGCTGTTTTAGAGATATTTTTTGGCAGGTCTTCGAAAGTGTGGACTTCTGGTTGAATGTTGGTCTTAGGCTATTTGGATAGTTCTGAGCTTGTTAACATAAATCCGGTCTTTAAAATAGTCACAAAGAAAAATTTTTTGTGCTGTTAGATCTAAAAATTATAATAATTTCTTGAAATTATTCGCTTTCCAAAGAACTGCCTTGTAATTTCATTGTTGTTCTGGTAGTTTGAGCGGTTATCCAATCTTGTTGTCACCAAAAATGTCATCTGTTTCTGAGCGCACAAAAATATCCAACATTTTTCGATCTGTCGCGCGTGACTAACCAAATTTTCTTCATCTAAAAAAATTCAAATTTTCAACAAAACTTTATTATTCAATTTCCAAATAGGAAAGTAACTTTTGGGCAATCCTGTAAAACCAGTTATTTTACTTTATTTAAAATCAATAATAATTATTATTAGTAGTAATAATTTAATAAATAATATTTATTAATGTTGATCTAGATTGTTATATTTAGAATAAACTCCCATGTATTGCCTATTAATAAGTGAAAGAAAAATATCTCTTGATTTTGTTTTATTTACTTCTCGATTTCACTCTTGTAATATTGACTGAATAAATCTCGATTTCTAGGGCTTTACTTGTTATCCTGAACTGCCTTTCGACAGCAAAGCTGTTTGTGTTAGAGGTACATTAGATTAATTATTCTGCTAACATCTCAATCTTTGTAGGTGAGTGTTAAAGGGAAACAGTACAGCATATCAAAATACTAAAGACTGTCATATGCTAAATAATAAGAATGGTGGAATGAAGGATTAGGAAATTGGACAAGGTTTTCATAAATAAAATACCAATGGAGAATAATATTAATAATAATGTGACCTTCACTGATTTTTAAACCAATTTATGAGAAAGAGTAGGAGTAAAACCAAATGATATACAGAGACAAAAACGAATGGAAAGAAGAACGTTATCACAATAATCATAATGAAGAGAGCCCAATGCTTTAACATTTTATTATTATTATTATTATTATTATTATTATTATTATTATTATTATTATTATTATTATTATTAATTATAAATTGTAAAATATAAAGCGAACTGGCGAAATAAAATATCAATGTGGAAAACATAAATTTATAAAATAAAATCTTTTAATAAAAATGATAATTGACAAATTCCGATTCATATAAAAACTCAAATATCAAAAGATTTCAGTTTTGAGTACTTACTCTACATTTTGGACTTGAAAGTTAAAGCCGGAAAATCAATAAAAAAAATTATTAAAAAAAATATTAAAATCCGCTACAGACTTTCTCTCATATATTCTATAAATTTAAACGTGTGGTTTTTTTAAAAATAAATTAATTATTTAAAAGCCACAATAAATCAATAAGTTCAACGAAAGAGAATTCTCTCTCAACATTGTAAACTACTGTTTGTTAAATCCAGAAAACCATATAATAAAAACCAAATAAATAATTCATCAAAAAGTAAAGAGATATTATAAAAATTATTATTATTATGATAAAGTTTTTTTATTAATAATAATTTATTGATTTGAAACTCAAGCCTTTGAGAACATTATTCTGTGTTTTTTATTTAAATGTCAAGATGAAGTATTAAAATAAATTATAATAAAAAAATTATAAAATGAGAGAAAAATCATTTTGAAGCAAAAAGTTGAAGCCCGCTTTTTTGACATTGAAATATTTAAAAAGATAATAAATATTAATAAATAATAAAATTATTTAAATTTTATGATTTTTTATAATATTTTTTTTGCTTGTTGCTAACAGTGGTTTTTAAAATATTTAAACAAAAAAATAAAAATTAAAAAAATCAACAAAAACTATAGAATAGAGTTTATATTACATACTACTAATAAATATGTGAGAATATCAGTAGTATAAGAAATTGATATTTTTCAATTTTCAACTATACCGTCATGATATATTTTTACAAAGATATTTGGATCATGTAGGTAGATATTTCTGTTTAGTTTTCAACCCATGTTTTTTTAACCTACTTATGCTTTTCAAGTTTATTTTATAAATCATCACCGCTAATCATGTTCATTACCCAATCCATGGCATTTGAATCTTTCTTAAAAAAATTTTGCCTCCAAGTCCGTTCGGCCAGGTAAGAATTCAATACCATTCCATATATTCTTCTCAAACATTTTTTCTTGCTTTTAATGTTCCCCCCCCCCCGATAGATTCAATTCGCTGGGTATTGGCGGCAGCCTCTTTATTCACAAAATTATGTTTGTCATTGTCCCAATGTTTGTCATTGAGTAAACTTTGTATCCCTAGCCAATTCACAATATGTTTTCCACTCATCACTCAATATACATTATCCTTTTTAAACCACGGTTCTTATAATGGGAAACAAAGTGGCAGGACTTCTATTGTTGACTAAGGTCAAAAATATTTCAACAGGACTGGAATCACCCACTATCCCAAACACCCATAACTCGTGTTCCGGTGCAAGACCTTTCATCGTTATTTTGTATTGATGGAGATTGCTTCATCTTTTTCCCACACGAATAACAATTATCTAAAACAATAAGTTAATAAATTATAACAAAAGCTTTTTCATACCGAGGACTGCAAACAGTCCATTTTTTCTCAAAAATGAAACTGCATCTTCACAGGATCCGCTGATTTTATTAATGATATTCTTGTCCTTTTTTAAAAGTAATTTTGTTAAATTTTTAAAAGGAATTCTTAATCTCTTGATGATAATTTTATTAACCCAATGCTTCATGTGTTTTTTTAATCCATTGATGACATGGCTTTTTTATAACCCATTGCATTTAATCAAGTATTTTATCTAACCCAAGTGGGTTGAAAACTAGACATGATCCAGATATATGTGCAGAATTTATCTCCAGATTTCGATGTTTTTCTAACTTAAAATTTTCCTGCTTTATATAAACAAATAAATAATCTATAAATTTAAAGATCAGAGTGTATTCAATCGATTTCAACCAATTCTTATGATTAATTTATCAAAGCTAAACAAAATTTCAATAAATATAACTGTTTCAGCTGATTCAAGGTTTACTGGCACTTAGTTCTCTGTTGTACTTCGCAAAGTCCTACCAGGACGTCTTTTGTCCCGATCAGTGCGAACGGTGTGACAAAGATGCAGTGGCTTGCACAAATTCGGGCAGAATCACTTTACCAGAACGGATTTCATCAACCGTGGAAAAATTATCTTTAACCAATCAAACATTTCTTCGCACGACGTTAACGTCGAAAAACTTTTCCCAATTTGAGCCACCTCACATATCTCTCAAGCACCTTTTTTTGCGCCAGTGCAACATTAAAAAGATCGCGTCCCGGACGTTTTCGGCACTGACAAAACTGGAATCGCTCGATCTGTCTGACAATATCAACTTGACAATTGCAAGCAATTCATTTAACAGTCTGAAGATAAGGCATCTCATTATCGATAACATTGATCATTTGATTTTTGAACGAAATGTTTTCCAAGGATTGGACGTAACGTCATTATCCTTATCAAACTGTGGAATCGAGTCCATAGACTACGAGACGCTCCACCCACTGAGCAAAAGCCTTTCAAAATTGTTTCTCCACAGAAACCGTTTGAGAACGTTGGAATCGAAACTGGTTCTCATTTTTCAGCCACTGCACGCGCTGGACCTGTCAGATAATCAGCTCCATTGCGATTGCAATATCCAGTGGCTCATCAAATTTTACAAATCGCGTGTCAAAACTGTCAAATTTAATAACGTTGAATTTAATGGCATCAGTTCCAATGTCCCCAAATGCCAGTCTCCGAATTATCTGGAGGCAAAGTCTCTCACACAGATTAATGACGAGGAGATCGTTTGCGAATTGGCCAAAATCCACGAGCTCGACATCAAGTTCAGCAGTATGACAAATGGCAGGATAATTTGTTCGGGAAAGCAGAACTCCTACCGGGCCCCTATGCAGATATCATGGTACAACAATTCCGAGGCCAATTTCCAAATCGAATCCCAGACCTTCATCAATGAACTGAAGTCGCAGAAGTCCGTCCAGATCAGATATCTGAAAGACATCGGATATTATCGATGTGTTGTCAACAATTCTGTGGGACAATCGTCGGCAACGGTGCGCGTCAACTGGCCAAATATTGCCCAAAACGTTGCCAACATGAACGATTACGATGACAATGTGATGGAAAACGACGTTTTACATACGAAACCCAAACCGTGGAAGTCAGTATTTTTTGAGCAGCGCTTTACACTTCTGGAAATTATTGCAGCAATCACCGGAACCGTTCTGTTCACGGGAATAATGTTCATCGTTTTTCACAAATGTATGATCATACGATGTCTGTTCGTCAAAAAGGTGAACATCGACTCCTCTTCCCGCCAGTCGAACCTGGCTACGTTGAGCTTGACAACGAGCTATGAGCCTGCCGTTTACTCGAATAGTCAAACGTACGACTTGCCCAGCATTGTGGGTAGTTCCAATCCTTACTTACCGATCCCGCCCAGCTCTTCCCAGCATTTTTTAGATTTCAAGACCCAACGAAAAATATACAGAAAACTGTAAAGATTTTCATATCGAAATTGTACAAAACCGTCGAATGATTTATTCTGACACTGAATTGCTTTGTACAGATTTTCATATTGAGATTGAGAAATTTATGATGTATTTTTTATTAAATATCACTCTCGTGACACGATCAATTTTTATATTCGGATCATGGTGAAAAGAATAGATTATTGTAGTAATGATTTGTTTGTTGACTTTTTTAACTCTTTCAAAGACGTTTTTGCTTTAAGGGTTTCATGTGGATATATGAAGCGAAAAAATTTCCCTTTTTATGAAATACATAAAATGCATTTTCCTAAAAGAAACACTTCCTTTGAAAACATGCCAAATTTGATTTTGATTAAAAAATATTTTGCTCCTTCAAAGAGGAATAATATTATTGACATTCAGTAGAGGAGGAATTAATCGGGACACCATAATTTTTGTCTCATCTTATTACATTTACAAATACAACCAACATTATTTACAAACGACAAGCAGATAAATGTTTTTGATTATTTTGGTAAGACGTATGTTGACCTTTAGCACTCAATAAAGCTTTGATTCGACATTCATTGTACTTTCATGTACACACATGTATATTTGCCAAAGATCATACCACTACATGCAAGACCAAAACATAACTTTCAAAGGAAATGTGATAACGTGAAAAACATTTTTTATAAGGGGCTTTGATACATGGGTGGTCTTCTTTTATTAATACATCATTCATGCACCATCTAGAAATGATGAGCAACTTTAGATTATTAGCCTAATAAAGAAATAATAAAAACCAATTTAATTATAGTGTCACAATTAATTCCCCCTCTATTGTACTTATGAATTACCAAATATTTAATGATCTCAAAATTGATTTTGTTTTAATTTGGAAGATTGGCAGATTTTCAAATTAATAAATAATAGATTCTGTATCTGGATAATAGGATCAGAAGATGACCAAGGTTAATACATTAAAGTTCAAAGTTCTTTCATATCAGTTCATTTTTCTTTCTGTTCTTGCATGAGAAATATAATCGATATTATTCAAATAATTTCTTAAATTTATTTATGAAATCGAATCATTTTAAGGTCACTACAGCAGAGAGTGAAACCTTTTATGAGACACATTATTGTTACAAATATAATATGGAATACCTGAACCCTCCTCCCGTTACCATCTTGAGGTGTGCTTAACATTTGTAACATGATTTTAATTATCCCTTAAAAACCTGTTCCTTACTAATGAAAACAGTACGTAACAAAGAATGAAACAAAATTTTTGGAATTTTTAATATAATTTTAATAACTGAACTGTTATAAGTTCGAAGCACTGATGGTGGGATTATTTGATTTTTATTGCACTTCTTCGTGGGGTTAACATGATCGGTGGTCCGACCTATCCAGTAGACGTGTAATTTTTCTTGTTTCATTGACATTTAACATTCATTCATGAACTGATATGAAATATTCCACAAGGTTATTTTTACGAAGCTGCGGGTAATCTCTGGATACCAGCAACTTTCTGGTAGTCAATTTTTCGTATTTGAGATCAATGGGTGATAATGATTAAAAGATCTCTTCTCAACTTGTTGAATATCAGGAGCAAGTTATGAGAAAATATTCATAATTTTATCCACTCAGTAGACCCTATTACACAATATGGGTCTTATTTAGGATAATATATGAATAGTGAAACTGGAACCTTTCCAAGACTTTTAGCTGATCCTGTCAGTAGACCCCGCTTTTATTATCAGCTTTAAATCGCTTCCGACCTTTCAATCATAATTTAAATGACAATACCATGTATTAAAGATTATATGTTAAGTGATTTAATACTGCTGTTGAGACTTTCGTGTCCCTTGTTTCTTTCTATATTCCTTAAAATCAGTTGCTTTATCTTATCGGCTTCTAAGTCAAAAATATTTTCGAAACATTTGTAGAATTTAAAGCTTAAATTTGGTTTCATTATGTCACATTATGTGGTGATTTTTATTTAATTATTTATACATTAAAATTTTTCTATATTTTTTCAATTTTCATTAAGCCCGTACCTAATATGTCCTTATGAGTTAAAATATTTCAAAATATATTGCCGCGTTGTAGAATCTTTTTTAATTTCTTAGTTGAAGTTGAAATTGTTGTTTTTTTATTGTAATGAAAAATATTCGAGAAAAAGATGAGCCACGATAGTCCTCCAAACATGACGGAAGTTTATCACATTGAAAAATTTTAATGTTCTAGACGGATTGGAATACAACAAGAATTGGCAAGCCACCAGTGCCAAACAATTGAGTAAAAGAATTGAATATTGTTACAAAAGTTAGGTTTCAATGTTGTAGAATGTCTCACCGGTTTTATTTTAAAAACATGTAATGTGATTGAAAACATTTTTTGTAAAATAAACCTTAATGCGCTACTTTTATTTCACTTAAAAAAATTTGTTCTATGTAAAGAAGAAACTGTAGTCCTTTAAAAGTTTTCCCGTTTTCTTGTCATCACTCGTTTATTGAGCTTATTAGAATTTATTTATTTGTTTAACCTTAGCTTGACACAAAAAATAGATTCTAAAAGTATTTATTGAATGATTGAATTTCTGTCCGCCATTTTGACTAATAAAAAGCTTTAAATAAGATAAGTTATTTAAAATATCAAATCACGTGCTTGATTTAAAGTAATCTAATAAAACAAATTGATTTTCTGAAGATTAAATAATAAACTATTTAATGAAATATCATTTTATTGAAATCCACAATAACTCATTAGGACACATAATATATGTCTACAATGAGAATTTTGACGAAACACAAAAAATCAGAAACGATTTTTTCTAAATAAACAGATAATAATTGATAATAATAATTATTTTTTCAGAATATAAATATTTCATATTGAAATATAAATTTTATAATATTATTTTTTACTCAATGAAAATAATCTGGTAAAAATTTTCAAAATAGCTTTTTAAAATTTCAATTTCGTACAACATTACAAAAGAATGTTATGAAATGTCAAATATTTGATGAAAAAAATTCCTGTGTAGATGAAAGACGAAACTGCTGAATTCGATCCAACATTTTCGCAATCAAATTATGGAAATAGCGTATTGATTTTGCCGGAAGAAATATTCTAATTCCGTCAATCAACCGTGGTTATTAACTCGACTAAATCCTCACCTTGTTATTGACAGGGTCATGGAATTATTTCATCTTTCATGGATCTTTTGCGGTGTTATTTAACATCACCAGGCGAACATTAGTCAAATACCCAATGTCAATAAGACTTTATTATGGGAGTTTCCACCTCCTATTCGCCCGGGTTTTGAAATAAACTGCATTAGAAAAATTAATATTTTCAGTGTAGAAAAAAATTCGATTTCAATATATTATTATTATTATTATTGTATTATTATTGTTATTATAATTATAACAGTTAATGGATTTGTCTAAAAAATAGTGAAAATTAGAGAGATTTTGGACATGAAAATTATTTTGGTGCAGGACAATGCCAAACCGCGTGTGGCTACAGTCTTACAATTATGGTGAGAAGTTCTTCTTCAAGCTGAACAATCTCCGGATCCAGCTGCTTTATATTATAACCTGTTTCATTCAATGCAACACTTTTCAGTCGGAGGTCACTTGGCAAACAATGATGAACAATAGTGTGTCTTAAACTGTGGATTGATCTTTTGTACTTTTATAGTATAAATAAATAAATATAAACTTTTTATAACATTAAATTTTATTTTTAAAAAGATTAAGACTTACGGGTACCCCTAACATTAACTTTGTAAAGAAATATGAAATGTTATGATAAGATATCTTCAGGGTGCAACCATGTTCGACTGATAATAAATTTTCTAAATATTTATAATATTTATACTAGGCTGAAATTGAAATATAAATAAATAAGATTATATATATATATAATATTTATACTAGACTAGAAATTGGAGTTCTCTTGAGAGCTGATGCTCGAAATTTGATAAACAACGAACGAATGAAGATCGTGGAAAATTCCGAAGAAATATAAATAAAACATTGAATAAAAATAAAATAAAATTTATCGAATGAAACTATTTAACATTTTATAATTGAGATTTTATCAAAAATATTGAGACGTTTTTTTGTTTTAAACATGTCGATTATATCAAAAAACTTATTTACATGAAATATTACACACACACACACAACGGATAAAGCAAACACAAAAACAATTCATGACATAAATAATTAATTTAATTAAATAAATAAATAAATAAATAACAGTAAATGAAAATTTCAGTTTCTGTAAAACTTTCAAGTGTTTTCCACGAAGCCGGGACACAATGTTCGATTTCATTGAGAAAAGCAAAGCAAAAAACGCTGAACCAGTCTGGAAATTTTTCCGAGAAAATAATTAAAAGAATGTAATTTTATCGATTATTTATTGATTGGATTATTTGTGAAATTTTAATTTGCCACTAAAAAATCTGCCAGCGCGACCAGAGTCGTCCCTATTAAAATGTGATTAGATAAATTTTGCAAATTCCCCGTAATTAAATGAAAGACTTTTGTGAATCCCGTCTCGATGGACACGAAACATCGCCGGTCCGGTCGTGATGGTTTTGCCCGGCAAATTGAAAATATCCCAAACGATACCAATTTCAAATTAATTTCGCGTACAAAACGACGCAGCAAAACAAAATTAATTATCATATTTTTTCTTTTCAGAGTTCGGGCTGATTCACGGGGGAGAGCTGTGCAAATAATTAGAGCAATAAATAAATTAATTAAAATAATTTCATGTAATTAATTCTATAGATATTAGCAATTAATCAACAGTCGCACACATCAATAATAATGATAATTTGCCTTTACATTTTTCCATCGGTTCTATTTTTTGTTTTACCACAGAACGTTACGGCGCTCTTTCAACAACAAAACATCAATTTTTCAAAGTTTTTTTCGTTTTTTTTTGTTTTTTTTTGTTTTTTTTTTTCATCATTGTTTTTAGTCATTTTATGTCTTCTCGCAATCTTTAAGTACTATAATTTCTGTGTTTATTTATTTTCATCTTTTAAAAATCAGTTCAGATAAACAAAATAAAGCGTCTTATTTTTTGACTGCCTAATTCTTATAATAATAATAATAATAATAATAATAATAATAATAATAATAATAATAATAATAATAATAATAATAATAA
>JBBMKC010197787.1:0-14462 GCA_037834085.1 Bipalium vagum | reverse complement strand
TAATAATAATAATAATAATAATAATAATAATAATAAGAAGAAGAAGAAGAAGAAGAAGAAGAAGAAGAAAAAGAAGATAATAAGTTCAATATAAATAAAATGGTGGTAAATTGAAAAATGTAATTATTAAAACTACGTTTGTTCCAAGAATGCAACGACTCAGCCCCATAAAAGATTTCCCTGCTGCAACCAGTCGACCGATCACTCGAAAAGATCCATCTTCTCTTATATAAACAAACGCTCCAGCACTTCCCATAAATCCGAATATGCAAGGGAACATCTTCGTTGACTTTTGTTTACCGGACAATTCTTTCATGGCTTCATGGAAATGAAATTTCAACTAAAAAATAAGAGTCCCTTTATGATTTCTCAACAAAACTGTGGAGCATTATAACTCACAAAAGATGAATTGACTGTTTCATTGAAACTATTATATTCACTTTCCGGGTGCAACATTTCTTCTACAGGAATATTGTTCATGAGAAAATGAAATCCCCGTGCATGGGCCATCATTTCGTCAACAATGACCAGATCTTTGTTGAGAGAGGTCTTCAACTTTTCACTGAAAAAATAAAAGCTTAATCGGATCAATAAAATAATCTGCACTTGAATTTCACTCCAACAGCGCCAGTTACGTGAATTGGTAGATTCTTTTTCAGGAAATAAGCATGATCTTTAAGGTATAAGAGCGCATTGTCAAATTCAAATTTGGAAAACAATACTGCCGTTACAGTGATCACATCACTCTTGGATGATGGATCTAATGTCTTGGAATCCTCTTTATCGATATAGATCATTTTCAACATGGAACAGCCACCATCTAAGCTTGCAAACTGTTCACAATGATTCAAAACAGATTTACTGAATGAAAACTTCATCTTAATAACAGGTTCTATTGTCATGGTAGAGCGACTACTACGTTATAAAATAAATTACAATTTGATTTATACCACATGTCTTGTTTATTCTTCGCTCGTCATTATTGATGTTCAACCTTCACTCATGTTCAAATTCTCATAAAATGATAATAATAATAACTATTATTATTAATATTAATAATAATTATTATTATTATATTTTTATTATTATTAGAATTATTATTAGTATTATTGATTATTAGAATATTTATTATCATCAATATTATTCTTTTATTTTTTTTTATTTATTATTATTATTAGAATTTTTATTACCTTCAATATTTTTATTATTTAAATTATGTGAAATATAATTCATTATAAACTTTAAATAGAATTATTAAATAGAAATGTATGGAAAGTAACTTTAAAAAGAATAAGAAAAACTGTTTTTCCGTGAACCTTTTAAATTAAAAAACGAACATGTTGAAATATTTGGTTGATTCTTAAGTTCGTGCGTTTTTAATGAAAATATTATGCAAGTTTTAGAGATAAAGAATCTAGCAACCAAACAAAGTTTATTCAGAAAAATAAAGGCCATTATGTTCAATTTTCTTAACCCAACAATGGGCAAGTTATTCGATGCCACTCAGGTACCATGCTTTATCTTTGGAAAAGAAAAATTCATGACATCCACTTTCAATCTGTTCTATATTCTCAAACTGTCGTTCACTAAGGAAATGAGTCATTTATCGGTAAAGATGGTAATCGCTGGGTGATAAATCTGAGCTGAATGCAGGATGTGGTAAAATTCCAATTCCTTCTAATTGGGTATTTTATTTTGCGTTACTCGCGCAGCATGCGGACGAGCATTATCTTGTTGCAGAAGCACCCGCTTTCTGTTGACTAAAACTGGATATTTTATGGCTAATTGTTGGTACATCCGATCGAGTTAAGCAGAATATAACTCAGCAGTAATCGTTTGGCCATCTGGAAGTACTTCGAAGTGTATAATCCTCTC
This sequence comes from Bipalium vagum, assembly GCA_037834085.1. NCBI lineage: Eukaryota > Metazoa > Platyhelminthes > Tricladida > Geoplanidae > Bipalium > Bipalium vagum. The sequence goes on along the minus strand of JBBMKC010197787.1, from coordinate 12,587 downwards.
AAAGTTCTACCACACGCACAACATGATCTTTTTTCCGAACCTATCTTGTTTTGGAACAGCCTTGGGCTTCTGGTCTGGTTCCAACCATTGATTTGAAAAATGATTTTCTTTTTCTGCAAACTGGGTCTTTTTCATTAATAATGGTATCCAATTTATCCAATAGTTTTAGATCTCCATTGATTGTTTCACCTTTTTGGAGATAATCGATAAATATTGATGCCATAACCTTACCAGTAGGTTTAACAATCATCACTCTCTTAAGATTTTTCCACTGCTTAGCTTGGGTTTTCCTTTTTGGTGGTGTAGTAATGAACCTATGTCTCATCTGTGGTAAAAAATCTTCGGACAAAATCAGTTTTATTCTTCTGAAAACGTGTCAAACACTCTTGAAAAAGATTCTTACCAGTTTTGTTCAACTGTAAGCAAAGCCGGCACCCATCTTGCCGTTAATTCATTCATGTCTAATTCATTATGCAAAATAAAATTCACCATTTGTTTGATATTTCCATTCTGTTAGCTATATGTGATACCTTTCATGTATTAATGTATTTTTTGAACGATTTCTGGAGTACTAGAATATTTTTGGAGACCAGAACGGAGGTCAGCTTCCAGTCTTGTACGACATTTTCTAAATTCCTGAGTCCAATTATAGACAGTCGTAAATGGTGTTTTTTAAGGATGAACACCTGGTTACGTATTGCTCTCATTATGTTAGTTGTAAAGAGATTCTTGTCTTGAATCCTTTGATAACGATGGCTCTCGTTAGTGAAAACTTGAATTTTATTGGTGACTGTTACTTTCAAAATGCTCAAAAATAGGAAAATTGTTTTCTGTCCGTACTTTAATAATGAGAACTACTGGACACTTTTTGTTTGTGATTTTCTGAATAAAAATGTCTATTACCTTGATTTGTGTAAGGAAATGTCAACAACTGATGTCTCTTTCCATGAGTTGAATCAATTGCTAAATTGATGACATTGTTCTGTTTGAATGAAATTTCGTTTTCGGCTTGTTCTGAAACTCCAGCACATCAGAAAATGAAGTCTAAAAAGATAGTGGACCGCTCATTTGTGGATTGATGTGAGCTGTTGCTAACTCTCGCTTATTGTTCAATATTAATTGTAATAAAATCAGATCAAATGCGATTCGGCTCTTAAAATCCTCATTGATACCAGGAAAGCTAAGAAAAGTTCGTTCTTTTGTAGCATCTCAAAGCACCTTTGTTGATAGAGTATCAATGGCTGCTAATCTAGTCTCTGAATGTATTGGACACAATCTTACAAATGATGAACTTGATCTCAAGGTTGTAAACTACATTTATGAAATGCGACAGATAAAAGAGAAAAATCTCTTTCTCGGCAGATCATCAGGTAACAGATCTTCAGCTTATTTAAATCTGAGAAAGATGTATAGATTCACTTCTTCGACTGCTTTTAAAATTATTGTTGACAAAACAGTTGTTGACTGTACTCCATCATTGGATGATATTAATAAATACTATAATAAAAAATCAGTAGATCCTCTTGCATGTGACTGGTCTAAATTCGAAGAAAATGAATTGTTTAAATTAGGTACTCCATTTGATTTTCATGCAATTAAATGTGAAACATTGAAAGATATTCTAAAGTCATGTAAAAATTCGGCTTTTTTTTTATTTGGGCTTTGATTTCTGTGAAAATCTCCATTCTCCACGGAGATCACTGTTTGCAGAAATCATTCATCAGTTGAAGGTTATCTTCGAAAGCATTCTATATACTTGGCAGAAATTGAATGCATATCAAGTCTTCATTCATTCTCAAACGATATGAGAACGACAAAAAGGTCCTCTTTATGGCCACAAACATTAATTGTTAATTTATTCAATTGATGGTTGAAAATATAAAATAAATTGAAAAATAATAATAAGTTGAAATAAAGTAATTGAAAGTTTAAAAAAATTCATGAAAAAGTGTACTACTTTTTTGGCCACCACTGTATAAATATTAATATGCATAATTTTTTAAATAAAAAAGACTTTATAGGTTTGATGACATCATATATCATGAATTACATCATACATTATCAATCACTTTACATGTCTGGGTCATTATTCTATGACATCCTTTGCGATGCGCACAAGTAAGTTCAATGCTTCTCACTATACTGATTTCATTGCATCAAGTCTGAATGATGACGATATGCAATAGATAGCTCGTATAGAGTGACTATTAAATTAATTAATAATTAAGTTTTAATTAAAATTTGTCCAGGAAATTTTAAAATTATAACAAATATACAAATTAAAATTAAACTAAATCAAATTAAAAATAAATTGTCAGATACAAAAGTATTTATAAATTTTAAACTAAATAATTTTGAGATACAAAAAAAAGTTTCTTTCTCAATAGTTCTCTTTTAGCTGCATCCTGGCACAATCTACATGTTATAATATGCATATTTATTACAAGAATTGTAGTGCAACCCCAGCATATTTTTATTAGAGTTACCTTAGAAAATATTTCGTTCACCAGTTTGTTAATATCAACGGTAGAGACAGTGTTTCTACAGTTGTGACACAAGTTAAATTGAAGAGTTTAAAATGTCAGAGTTAATTGTTATGATTAAGCCTTCGTTAAATAATTGTGTTACTGAAAAAGAAAAAATTGAAAAATTAATAAAAATTTCAGGTATAATAAAAAATTAAACAAGATTTTTTGGATTATATTTTTTTGACTGACTCGATCAAAAAAGAAACTTGAGGGGAATCACAAAAACATAACAAAAGCAAATAATTTTCTATTAATACAAATTTATTAAATAAAAATGGATTCGCAGTTTTTGGATTGAATATTCCAAGAAATCACCATAGATGCCCTTCATTGACACGATCTTAATCTTCAGTTCAAAAATATGTTGCATCCTTGAAGCCAAAAATCCATAATGAGGGCACTAACATTTTTATTGAATCTTTCAAGAAAAACTCTCATATTTAGTTTTCATTTCTGCATAGAAATTAATAACGACAGATTTTGAAACGCCCATATCTTCAGTAGCTGACTTTTGTGATCCTCCCATGGCCCATAAATGTAATAAATGGACATATTTAATTAGATATTTTTTTGATTTTCTCAAAAATGATTGTCTTCTAATAGAAAAATATCTATTTCAATTTATGTAATTTTCTGTGTAGCAGCGCCATGAAACACAATCAGTGTTTCTTTTTGATGTGCATTACTTGAATATCGTGCGACAATCATCGCATTTATCTAAAATCATTAATGTTATTATAGGAATAACAGACTGTTTTCTCATAAAAACATAATTAAGAACACATTAAGAAAAAATTAATAAGAACACCCATCATTATGCTGTTTATTAATTTAATATTCATTTCTTTAATACTAACATTAAAAAACTGAGATCGGTCAAAAAAGAGACTTGATGTAACAAATCGGTCAATAAAGAGACTTGATAGTCAATTCGGTCAAAAAAACATGATCCGAATTTTCCCTTAAATAATGATTAAAATTTAACAGTGTATTTTTAAACAAAAATATTTTTTGAAAATGATTAGGTGGATCAAGTATTATTTCATTGTCATTAAAAATTAAGATATATTTAAAATTTCTATTAAAAATCATATAACAAAAATTCACGAAAAAGAATGATATTTTAGAACGATAATTAAAATGTATATCTATTAAAATTCACACCTTTAAAATTATAAAATATTTTAAACTTATAGTTTTTTGAAAAAAAATCCAAAATCAATTAAACATTAATCATATTGATGAAAATAATTATAATTCTAAATGATATAAAAACAAAGATAACTAATTTCTATATTTGTTTTAATATTATAGTAAGTAAAAGATCCATCAAATATAATTTTAATATTTATTCTTATTCAAAGTTATAATTTTTATGCCACCAGTTTCTTCTATTAGAGTAGGTGTAAGGTCTCGCCCTTTAGCCTATAATGAGCTACGCGACGGTTGTCAATCATGTATAGGGTTCTCAGGGAACCATGATATAATAATAGGTGGAACGAAACAATTCAATTTTGATTATGTTTTTTCGGATCAAACAAGTCAGGAAGAGTTGTACAAACACTCTGTTCGAGATTTGATAACTAATTTATTTATCGGTTACAATGTAACTGTACTTGCATATGGTCAAACTGGTAGTGGAAAAACTTTTACAATGGGTACAAATTTTAATGATAAGACTATAACACCAAACTCTGGCGTTATTCCTCGAGCTATCAAAGATATTTATGACTACCTAGATCCGATCAAAGAAAATGCTGTAGTTTCTGTCAGAGTATCTTTCATAGAAGTAATTTATCAACAGATTTTAGTTAATGATGAAAATGTTTAAGGTTTATAATGAAGAAATTTTTGATTTATTATCAGATACCAAAGAATTAAGACTAATTAGAGAAGAGAATCAGGAGAATAAGGTACAATATCATTTATTATTTAAAAATTGTTTCATAAACATTTAAATAATCTATTAAAATTTTACTTAATTGATGATAAATATTTTCCAGATACAAAACTTAATAGAACTAAATGTCACATGTGCAGAAGATATCTTTAAATGTTTAAAAAAAGGCAGTGAGAATCGAGCGGTCGGTAGCACAGCCATGAACGAGACATCGAGTCGCAGTCATGCAATATTCACAATTTACATAAACGTGTTGTCAACTGGTCAGGGTGCCGATTATTTCGATCCAATAAATTCCAAATTGCACCTGGTCGATTTGGCCGGTTCCGAGCGTGCCAGTAAAACTCAAGCAACGGGTGATAGATTTAAAGAAGGAGTCAATATTAACAAAGGTCTGTTGGTCTTGGGCAATGTCATCAGTTCACTGGTGGAGAAGGACAAGGAAAAGAACAAGGTCAAGAACATCCACGTTCCGTATCGAGAGTCGAAACTGACCCGATTGCTCCAGGACTCGTTGGGTGGGAATGCAAAAACACTCATGCTTGCCTGTATCAGTCCTGCCGATTCAAATTTCGAAGAAACGTCCACAACATTAAAGTGATTGATTGCTATTATCGATTCTTTTTGTGTTACAACATTATCGATTTCAGTTACGCAGCCCGGGCCAGACAAATCCAAAATAAGCCCGTCATTAACAAACCGGATTCTGTACAAGAAGAGGTACACCAGCTTAGAGCCAAGGTAACAGCGCTAGAGACCCAACTCAGAACGTTACAGGGTGATGGAGTGATGAATTGTATCACGCCAATTTCTTCAACGCAATCTTCGTCATACTTTAATCAGATCTGTGAGCTCAGTGCGAAAATTGTGGAGATACAGCGACAAAAAAAGGAACTGATCTTAGAGTTCGATGAAGAAATATCGAAGAAAGACGAAATTCTAAAAAGGTTATGGGAAAAGATTTCAGCGGAACAAGTCGAGGAAGAGAAAAGTGATGTTTATATGGAGCTGGAAAAGATGATCGGTGATATAAATGCCAAAGAAGATCATGTGGAAATCCTCGAACAGTCGATCAGTCCGGAATTGGAAGAAGTAAAATGCGATTCGACAGAAAAGACAGATATTTTGAGGATCTTGCGAGAAGAGTTGCGAAGCAAAGAGGCTCATTTAAAGTTGATAGAAAACGCAGATCACAATGTTTTGCAGCACTATGAAGAGAGAAATCGTGAATTGTTGCAACGGATCAAGGAGTTGGAGGAAGAAAAGTGAGTTTTTTGTTGCTGTACAGATTGTCTGTGATGAATAATCATACAGTTCTTTTATAAAATGTGCTTTGATAATCATTATTTGATCGTGCATGTTTCTGTTGGTCACTGAATTTTTGAGAATTTTTCTTTTTCAGCATGCCGCTCAGTGCTCTTCAATCTTTTGATTATTTAATTTTTTTAATTAAATATTGACAGATTTTTAATTAAAATTCATTGTTGATTTTTATTAAATAAATTTTAATATTGATTTAATTCTTTAACGAATTTAATTATTGTTATCAAAAATTTCTGCTTAAAATCAGTTCAATTTCAGATCAAGAAACAATTCCAAGATCAAACAAGACGATGTGGAACTCAATTTGAGGGAAGTACGAAAACAGTTGAGCGAATTGAACGCTTTGAAAAGAGAGAAAGAGCAGACTTGTAACGAAGTTCGACAATTGAAATGCAAAATCGACGAATTAAAAAAATCAATTTTCAAAGTGACGAGGGAGTTGCAGAAGGAAAAGACAATTTTCCGGAAAATTACAGAAGAAAAGGATAAACAGTGTAAATATTTGATGCATAAAGACAGACAGTGGAAGTCGCAGTTGGAAAAGCAAGCCATCCAACATGCCAAAGAAACAGCTGTGTTGAGACGCAAAGTGGAAAGTTGCTCAGCTGAAGGCAAGCGATTAAAGGACATTTTAGAAAAGCGAAAGAAACTGAATTCCACTCGAATCAGTCGAAATAATATAAACAAGTAGTTTTTGTTATCAATGAAACTCTTGTTTTAAGTATCGGTTTGTAGAAATATATCAAGCCAGGTGAAGCTATGGATTCGACAGAGTTTGGAGCAAGCTGCAGAACGCTGCGAAACTCGTCAACGATTTAATCAGCTGATTGAAGATCGTAAGAAGTTAACCGAACAACTCAGTCAATTTGTGATGAGTACAAACAGCGAAGAAAAAATTCAATTGGAAACTGAAATCAAGCGACTCAACGAGTGCATTTCACAATTGCAACAGGTTGAACTTAGTGACGGAATAAATGACATGCAAGTGTTAGCCTGTTGGAACCAGTTGCGAAACATAAATGAGTGTCGCATAGCAATCAGGTACGTCTTTAAACAACTGGTTCAGGAACGAGTCAATCATGTGATGGTGGAATCCGAGTTGCATGAAGTGAGGTTGCTCAACACCGCTTTGGAAAAGGTAAATGGAACGTTACACAACGAACTGGAACAAATAAGATTGGACAACGAAAAACAACTGAAAAGGTCGCTGGCAGTACGTCGTTCATCGGTTTTGCTAACGGCTGCTGAGTTGGAAAAAACTCGTGAATCTATCGCCAATTATGAACCGGCTTTAAAGAGACAGGTAAATAAAAATTGCATAATTCAGATGCAGGTAAATACCAACTGGGTTTTTTCGTTATTAATTAAAATATTTTAATGATTTCATATTTTTAAAATGATAATTTGATTGATTTTTAGCTTTTCATTGATTCTAGAAATTAAACAATCAAAAAGATGACAATGAATCTGTTACTTCAAACTGTTCCAGAAAAAGTCGCATGTCTTCTAGAATATCACAGACCTGTCGTTGCAAAAATGCTTGTAAACCGAATCGATGTGGTTGTTTGAAGTCTGGTGAGCTTTGCTCAACCAAATGTATGTGCCAAGGCCTTTGCTTGGGAGGACAATCGAATTTAGAAGATATTGCTGAAGATTTTATGGAAACTATGTCTAAAAACGAAGAGGAAGATAAAATTAACGATTACTGTCCAGAAAACTTAAATCAAACATTTAATGCCGGAGAAACAGTTCTCAATCGATCATTTACATTATCGAAAGATCATATTAAATCAACGAATCTCAATATTCCCCATATTGATGACGATGACAAAGAAAACAGCTATACCATAATCAATACAGACACAACGCTTACCGAATCGACCGTGGATGCAAAAAACCGAAACAAACTCGATAGACACAAGAATCACCAACAAAACTATTTTGATAGTCCATCATTGATCTCCAAATGATGAATTTACTCGACAAATCGAGCCCCGTGCTAATATCTTTGTATATATATATATAAGTCTGTTTATGTAAAATTCTATTTATGAAAAAAATGTTTTTTTGGTGAAAACAGTAAATAATAAACATTGATTTTGACTTGTTATTATTTCTAATTTTGTAATCGTATTTTGGCTTAAATAAAAATTTATCGATTCGTTATTTTAAAATTTATGACCTTGAAATTATATAGTTTAATTTTTTTAATATCTATAGATATCGTTTGGAAATGGTCTTGTTTTATTTTAAATAAGAATTTTAATTTCGTTTCCTTTTTTATTGTAACTTGGCCGTTTAACTATACATTTTAATTTCAAGTGGTGCTTATTGTTCTATATATTGTAATGTAGCATTTTGTTTAAATTTTTTTGATAAATACAAACATTTCTTCAGATATTTTAAGTTTTTGATTTTTTTCCACTGAATGGATGAACATTTTACTTTTAATCCACCACCAGAGTGTCCAGTGTTTAGACCAACGAAAGAAGAGTTCAAGGATCCTTTGGAGTATATCGAACAAATTAAGCCCATTGCTGTGAAATCTGGAATCTGCAAAATCATTCCTCCTGATGTTAGTTTAGTAAAGTTTTTGAGTCATACGTTTTAATCTTTTGATAAATTTCATGTTAGTTAAATGAAAAATAGAATTTTTTCTGGAATTATTATTTAATTGTGATACAATCTACGGACCGGCTAGTACTAGCTCTCATTTTAAATATATCCAAAATATTTAGGCTAGTGTAAATGATGAATTTTTGGTTTTTACGAAAGGGATTTAATTTTTTTGTCCATTTTGTGATTTTTTTTTGGATATTTGGTCTTTTATTTACTTTTATCCTACATTTTCAAAGATACTTTTTTTCATTACTCCGATTTGAGTTTAAAATGTATTAATTGTTCAGTCTGGCATAACAACTTTGATATTTTCTGTTGTTATGATTACGTTTTTATCGTAGGACTGGAGGCCGCCATTTTCTGTAAATGTAAACACATTTCAGTTCACTCCACGAGTACAAAAACTTTATGAACTTGAGGTATACAGAAAGATGGTTGAGTTTATGCTTAATTAAATTTCTTGATTTTTAGGCTCAGTCTAGAATAAAACTCAATTTTATGACAAAATTGTCACAATTCGTTCGCTTACAAGTTGTTTTGTTTTGTTTTGGAAAATTATCTAATATTTTTCTGTTTTATAAAAGGGATCTGATAAACTAAAAATTCCCAACATAAACGGAAGACATTTAGATTTGTATAAATTACACAAATTGGTACATGAAAATGGTGGATATGATCATATCGTTGCAAACAAGTTATGGCCGAAAATCGCTACGAAAATGGGATATAAGAATACTAATCATGTTTATGCTTTGAGAAGTCATTACGAAAAGATAATCCTTCCCTATGATATCATGTTAGACGCAGATGAATCACACATTTACGTAACGCAATCCAGTAACGCTAAACCGAAACCAGTTTTACATCCTTCAACGACAAAAAAACGAAAATCGGTTCAGCCAGGTATTATCGATGAGACTCTACTGGAATCCAGTAATGAACTGAAAAGGCTTCAATTTTCCGGGGCCGGTCCAAGAACATATGTGAATATGAAAGGAGAGTTGAAAGTCGACGACGAACTGATTTCTGGACCCCTAAAACGGAAATGCTTGTCAGATTATGTTTGCAAGACTTGTGGAATGGGTGACAAAGAAGATAGATTGTTGATTTGTGATAACGATGAGTGTCAAGACTGTTATCATTGTGATTGTCTTTTGCCACCATTGGCCCAAGTGCCCAAGCAGAGTTGGAAATGTCACAATTGCGTTCTGAAGGTGCTCAGCAAAAAGCCTGTCGAGTACGGATTTCCGAGTTCAAGCATCACTTATACTCTGTATGAATTTGGAAAGTCCGCTGATCGATTTAAAGCAAATTATTTTGGAAAAGAATTACATGTATGTTTATCTTTACTTATTAATTTATTATTGATTATATTATATAATTATTAATTTTTATTTTATTAAAATTATTTATATTTTTATATTCGTTATTTATATCGATTATCTGAAATCACAGATAAATTTAACCTTCAGATTTTATTAATTTTATTATATTATGGAATATTAATTATTATTTGATAATTTTATTTTATTTAGAATTCTGGTTATAATAATGCTTATAAAATTTATGTATCTTTTATTGAAAATTGATTGATAAATTTGTAATTTTCAGGAGCTGGTGCCGTGTAGTACAGTTGAAAAAGAGTTTTGGCGGATTTTGCAGTCTTTTAACGATGACATCATTGTTGAATATGGTGCAGACATTCATTCCAGTCACCAGGGTTCCGGATTCCCGACTCTGGAAAACATTAAGAACGGAAGATGTACTCGCAATAATGGGGAATTGAATATGGATTTGGCAACTCGATATTCCACAGAATTTTGGAATCTTAATATTTTGCCTGTCACGAAAAAGTTGACCAACTTCTCATTATAGATGTTATTTAAAACCCAATTATTTAGATCAGTGCTACGTTTTATTCGTGGAAATATTGATGGAATGAAAGTACCATGGTGCTATGTTGGTATGGTTTTTTCCAGTTTTTGTTGGCATATCGAAGACCATTGGAGCTTTTCCATTAATTATCTTCATTGGGGTGAACCGAAAACATGGTATGGTGTTTCTAGTGAAAATGCAGACCAATTCGAAGAAGCAATGCGAAAGCAGGCACCTGAACTGTTTGAAAATCATGAAGACTTGTTGCATCACATTACCACGATTATGAATCCCAATATTTTGATGAAAGAGGGTGTACCTGTGTATCGAACCGATCAACAGGCTGGGCAATTTATTGTAACATTTCCTCGAGCTTATCATTCCGGCTTTAATCAAGGATTTAATTTTGCCGAAGCCGTCAATTTCTGCCCCGCCAATTGGCTTCCAATGGGAAGGCTGTGTGTGGAACATTATGCCCAACTCCATCGACATTGTGTTTTCTCGCATGATGAGCTCTTGTGTACGATTGCTGAGGCGGCACTGTTAGAACAAGATACTGAAGTAACAAACGAAGAAATTCCCCACAAATATCCTTTGATGGCTGGACTCGGAATGACTGTATCAGACATTGTTCTAGACACTAATATTCGCCGAACCGTGCACTCTGAACTGGAAATTATAGTCAACGAAGAGCGACAAAATCGAAGAAAGTTAGAAAATATGAAAATTAATAAATCATCTCAAGTAAGACAACTTCGCCTTTAGTTAACTGATTTTTTATACTTTAATTATTGATTTTAGATTTGTTTTGAAAATATGAAAGACGACGAAAGAGCTTGCGCCATATGTCAAACCACATGTTTTCTGTCTGGAATCATTTGCAATTGTGTCATTGACGAACACAAGGTCGAAGAAAATCATGCCGAAGAAAATAAACTCAAACGATTGGTTTGCTTGCGTCACATTGATAATCCGTGCGATATTTGTCTCGCCCAAGAATGGACCTTTGTTTACCGATTCACTTTGGATGAAATGGACCGGCTTTTATCGGGATTAGAGGTTCGGTTGCAGGACTTCCATTCGTGGGAGGCCGACATCAAGGCCCACTGTACTGAAGGTCCCGCGTTGTGTGAAATAACAGAATCTGATAGACGATGGAGTCTAGATCAGCTCCAAATGCGTTTGAAAGAAGGCGCTGAATGCGGATTTGACAGTTGCGAGGAATATATGAAGGCGCGAGGGCTGATGGAACGAGGTCAGAGTTTGACGAGTGTTTGTCGACATTGGCTGAAAGCCATTCAAAACAGCGATGATTGCTCAAAATTCGATGAAAGTGGCGAAGAAACGAAGTCTCACGTTTCCAAATCGGTCTTGATTGATTTTTTACATGAGGACGGATCAGTGGAAATTAAGAACATCAATGTTGCTTGGTCAGTACGGTTTTGGAAATTAACTTTTTAGGCTATTTCATATTATTTCAGTTAAAGAAAAAAATAATTTCTTTTATATTTGAAAAAATATTTTTTATTAACTACATGTGCATAATTATGTACTTAAATTTTAACCCTTATAACTTGAAATAATTTACTCTATCGTCATCCGTGTGTGCATAAATCAAAATTTAATAAATATGTCCTTCTACCAATAATTAACAAAAAGATATTTTTTATCTATTGAAAATAATTTAGGTCTGAATTTTAAATGTTTTATTGAAATAAATTTCTTTTAATTAATCAATTGTAAATTTAATTTAATATTGGACATTGGAAAGTGTTTTTATATTTTATGAAAACATTGAAATTGAATATTATATTTTATTAACAGTAAATCATTTTTGTTAATCATTAAATATTACAAGAAAGACACGAAAAGAGAATGCTACCAAAGCTGCAGATTTTCAATTTAAAAAGGACGGCCTGGGCATTCTTTGTCCCTTACACTCTAAAGTTGTTTTTTTCTAAAGCGTTTAAACTAACATTCGCATGTATCCTAATATGCAGCAAGCTTACAATAAACTAATGAAAACATCCGGTATCTTTCTGTAACATTTTGTTCATCGTAAAATAATGACTAAGAATCCTCTTCAAAAAGATTTTATCCTTGAATTTTTCATATTCAATATCAATATTATTTTTTAAAAATATTTTATATTTGAAATTTATTTATTAATTAAACTTTTCTAAGTTACTGAAGTTTAAATATTTACCTTAATTTATTAAAGAGAATATACAGTTTGGTCCAACGAATTGTCCACCCCTTTAAAAGATCCACAAATTTGTAATTTTGGTAATAAAAGTTAAATAATTTAACAATTATTTAAATAAAATGTGTTTAAATAAGCT
>JBBMKC010197776.1:0-14463 GCA_037834085.1 Bipalium vagum | reverse complement strand
AAATTTTATAATTTGCTTGATCATTACTAAAATATATTTGGCTTTTGTTTTACTGATAATTTTCCCGATTTAAGTGGAGGAATGGTTAGAACAACTAGTGTCTTGAATTTTTTAAAATAAGGACCACATGCCTAAATTTACAATTATGAAATGTTTTTAATTTAAAGTTTCTAGAAACTAATACGTTTTTTAAATATTTAATAAAATATTTTAAATAAATGTTAGTAAATTTTTTTAAAGTAAATAACTTAGTTTTAAATAAATAGGTGAGGACCATGTTTGAAAAGTTTGTTTAAGTAATCGGATTTTGTGAAATAGATTATTATTGCCTTGATATTATATACAGTTGATCTTATTATTTTAAATGACTACACAAGAATGTAACTGGATGATTTATTAAAAAATTAAATTTCTAATCTACCTAAGAAATAATAAAATATTCGATTTCTAAATAATCATAAATACTCTGTAAAGAATTTATTGATATATTTTCTAATTTAGGATAAACATTTTTTAAAATCAAGATTTTATGGATCATGTTTTTTTGACGGAAATGTCTACCAAGCCTCTTTTCATTGATCTCAATTTTTTCATATTGATAATAAAGAAATGAATATTAAATTAAAAAATTGCATAGTATTAGGTATTCCAGCAGATTATTATGCTTTTAAGACAAAACAGTCTGTTATTCCTATCAGGTAATTTATTATAAGAATTATATTAATATTAATGATTTTAAATAAATACGATGATTGTGGCAAGATATTTAAGGAAACAACAAGAAACAGAGTGTGTTTCATGGCGTTGCTACACAAAAAATTGCATAAACTAAAATAGATATTTTTTTATTAGAAGAAAATTCTTTTTTGATAAATTCAAAATACATCTAAATAAATGTGTCAATTTATTATATTTATGGGCCATGGGAAAATCGCAAGAATCAGTTACTGAAGACACGGGCGTTTCGAAATGTGTCGTTATTATTTTCTATGCAGAAATGAGGGGGAAATGTGAGATTTTTTCTTGAAAAATCTAATAAAAATGGACTCATGGTCGTGCTACTGATCATGATTTACTAATTTTTTGGTATGGTTGACGCCTCCATGAATGTAAACATTTTAGAAGTTGGTAGCAGACAGAAAATTCACAACTCTACTAACCATTATAAGGGGCATCGTTAAGAGTGGCTCCCTTACAATGAGTGATGAATGTGCAGCCTATTCTCAACTGTGTAAACAAGAAAATTATGTTCATCGAATTTTGAACAAGGTAAATTTTGTTGATAGAGAGACTAGTGCTCACGCAAAGAATTCAATCGATTTTACTAAATTTCGGCTCCTTTGAAAACGGGTTTTTTCTAAAATCTTCGTTGTTTCCGCTTTGAGGTCTTCTTATTTATTCGGTTTTGATTTGGATTTTACCTCCCATTTCTCATTGTTTCATTAATGTTTTTTGCTTTTGTCTGTTGTAGTCTTATTATGATATATGTAATAACCTGTAATACATCTGAGCCCTGTGTGATCTAAAACTCAAATCAGATTTTTAGGGGTTCCTTGTTAGGGGGAACTTTTTCCAATTTCTTTTAACAGGTTTATCAAAAAATCCTTATAATTGGAATGAAAGAGATCTAAAAGGAGTAGAAATCAAAATGCAAATGACTAGATGAAGGAAATTATTTTTATAAAATAAATATTGCTTTCATCAGAAAACGACTTCACTAATAGAATATAAATCTTCTTTTAATTGAATTGATCTTTGTGAAAAAGTTTATTATTATGGTTAGAGTCAAGTGTGGGTAATATAATTCCTGCTATTGTGCTACGAATTAATATTTAAATATTTTGAAAACGAATTAAGTTGAGACTATTAAACCTCAGTCACTTCAACAAAATAGAGATAATAATTATCCATTGCCAAAATTAAATCTTTAGTTCCAAAAGCAATCTTAAATACAAAACATAGATTTTAAAACCCTTATCGGTTTCGTTTGGATACAATTATATTATATTCATTGTTTATAGAAGCAACTAATTAAGAAGTTTGGTTAAAATTCCAGCTTAAATTAAATTTATTTTTACAATTATTTATTAAAGTGATTTCGGCAAACCATGTGCAGCACACTATAGTAATGTATGATCAGTACATTTTTATTGAATACAATGCATGATTTGAGTACTGAATACGTACTAAATTCAGGTTTAACAAAATTATCGTACATCATCGGAAATATTGATGAGTAAAGTTAATATGCATCACCATCAAAAGTAAAACAGTTCCGAAAAAATTATTGTCTAAACCAGAGTTATTCTTGAAACAACCAATTAAGAGACTCAGTTTAAAATAAAATTTATAGTTTACATTTTTTTCAAAATTTAATATTAAAATATTTCTATAATCTACATAAGCTTTTATTTATCAGATATGATCTCCCACATTTTAGCATTAAAAGATATAAAGAAAAAATATAACTAGTTTCTTTTTGTCTGTAACTCTTATTTTATTGTAAATTTTTCTATTATTTTACTATCCTATAGATAGATTTTAGCTATATTACATAATATATATTTAACTATATTCTGAGAAACTTCATTTAAACTGATTTTTATCCTAAAATTCTAAATATACACTATATATAAGAAAATTTCAATTGAATGTTTAAAATTCTCACGTAAATAATTTTTAAACATTATAGTTACTAAATCGAAAAACATATATATAAAAAGTGGCTTTAAGTTAAATAATTTTATTCAATTTTCTACTATGAGCTTACATTAAAATAAAATGGGACAATTAAAAGATCTCTAACAATAATATATAAACAATTATATTTGATTTAATCAATAATAATAATGAAAATGAAAACAATAAAGGATTTCAACTAAATAACGATATAGTGGTTTCTGATATACATATACCAATATTTTGAATGAACATCAACCAAAAGAGCGAGAGTGAGAGAAAATTTCAAAATTTCCATTACTAAGCTTTATATGTTAATAACAAAAAAGTAATAAAACCTAAACCGGCTTTATAATAACATTATAACATGAATATTAAAAAGAAATTAAAGCAAACTGAAAAGTTCAAAACTTAAAGCTTCCATTGTGTCATAAAATCATCATTATTAATAAACTCGACAACAATCGATAAACAACTCTAAGGAAAATCGAAAAGTTGCTTTAATAAGTACAAAAATGACAAACGAATTTCTTCATCAAAAGTTGATGATTATGATGGTGATGATGCAACATGAATAAATGAATCTATAATAATAATAATAATCAAGTTTTATAAGATAAATATATCAAGTCATTTCAAGTGCTAAATATAATCAATCAATTGGAAAACAATAGGTTAATCACAGATATAGATGATGTTGACGAACGAAAAAACAACAACAGATTCACAAAAACGTCCGAGACAAAAGAATAATAATAAGAAATAGACAGCAATCAACACAGAGAGAATTATCAAAGAATGGTAATTTAATCCATACTACTTAATATTTTTGCGAATGGAACACTCTAAAAAATGAAATAAATTCATATAAAATAAATTTATTTTAATTATTATTATTTTAGATCAAAAATAATTAAATAAATAATTTCAAATTAAATCTAATAGTCTAGGACATTATTCTTATATTTCAGAAAATTAGATATATTTATAGAAATTATATAAATATTGGTCTTCAAAATTGAGTGAATTCCTGAAAATCACAAGTCAATAAAATTACAATTAAAGAAAAAATAATAAAGAATATTGGCAATCAATTAAAAATAGTTCGATAAATTAAAAAAATTATTTATTTTAATTATAGAAAAGCACGTTTTAATTAATATAAATATTATTTAATTTGTTAAAAAACGATATATTGCAAATGTTTTTTTATTATTTTTGGTTGAGTTTAGGTTGCCTTAATAAAAAATTTTCCTTACTTAGAAAAAAATCGATTTTCGATATATAAATTTCAGCTAACATGAATTCATATCAAACATTCGATTTCTTGACAACATATTATCAGTACTAACCAGAATTTAAAATTTCTAAAAAATATAGTGATCCCAAACAGATGTTAATAACTTAGATAAATTTATTTATATTCTAAAATCTATATTTTTTCTAGTACACACTTTTTATCAGTCAGCAATATTTGAAAAATATTACACATTTTAATTAAAAAAAATTAATCATTCTTAATTAAAACGTGATTAAATAAAATTGTCTTTTAAAACAATATTATTCATTGCAGAGATTTACAATTAAGCACAACCAACAAAGTCTTAGGCCATATTCAGTGAATTGTGTTGTACTGAAATGACTACAGAATGATCATGACTAGTTTTGATAATAATGTAGAAAAAAAGGCAAATTAATAATAGAATATCAACCAGAGATTAAAATTCAAACAGGGGAAAGTAAAATCAACAGGTTTTTAATGTGTTCCTGATTCATTGAAATAAAAAAAATTATCCAATCAGGATTTTGTAAAATATTGTCATTAAAAATGATAACCATTTACCTAATGAAAATGTATAATATAAAATATTACTGACTGATTAAAAATTCGAAATGTTTCATAATAATAAAAGTTCCTAAATATTTTCTAAATGTGCTCCCCTATTTTCTTTATTCAAAATGAGGAGTGAAGGAAAACAGTATGATGTTCTGTACACCATTCCATTTCCAATAGTGGATGTCTTCTTATCAAATCTTAAGCATTATGTTTGCTGTTTTATTCGAGCATTCAGGATATTTTTGACCTTTTCCAAATGACAGATTAATTTTTGTTAAGGATTTTTAGCCTACCAGAAAGTTTTTTTGTTTTTGTAAACCTTTTTTAATGAAGACAAGCAGAAACATTACGACTAATCCAAAATACTCTTCATAATTCTTGTACAGATTTATTTACCATTCAATTCTTTATTAGCTGATAACGTAATTTAATTTCTTGTGTATCAGTTTCATGAATTTCTGTCTTTTAGTCATTGAAATGAAAAAAAATGATTAAAATAGGAAATTTATATTGTATCATTGATTGATGTGTATACCAAGCAAATATACTTTACAAAATAGGCAGGTAGTAAAATTATGAATCTTTTCATAGAAAAAATAAATTTTATTAAAAATATTGTAAATAATAAAAAGTAGACCGTAACCAATGTTTGACTTAATTCCAAAAATTAATGTATAATTTATTAATTTCCAATGATGAAAGATTAAAATTCCAATATGAAAAAATTTCAAAATAAAAATAATAAATAAATAAAATAATAAAAGCTAACATGTGCACAAAATAGGTGAATGATTTATTTATTGATCATCGGAACCTAGAAAAATTAAATGTTACAATATAATAGACTTATTAAAGTATAATATTAGTGATTTTCAAAAAAATTTTTAATTCGAAAGCACAAATGGCAAAACAAACGACGACAAATACGAAACTGTGTCATTTTATCAAAGACAAGGAGTGGGGGACAACAAAAAAACACTCCATCTATACTCCAATCTAACCTGACGACATGCATCCAGGAAAAACATACTCAGAAAGAGATGTTAAATCATTGAATGGGTTGGAAAATCTTACCAAAGTGCTACTGGTTGTTGTAGTAGCAGTCAATGTTGTAGAATCTGTAGAATGATAGCTTATCTGCATTATGGACGAACTCATTGAAGTCGTTCTAGACGAAGATGCTAATAAATCAATAGCTAGTCCCGCAGAAGAATCAGAATCAAAATGTTGCAGAGATTCCGTTCTTTGTGAAGTGTAAATGGCCGAACACTGCTGACTTGTATTGCAAGTCATTGAATGAGCTTCACTAAAATCTGTGAAATCGTCAATAATTGTCGTTTCTTTTATTGGACTAATATTATCACTGCTAGGAGATTTGTTCATGAAATTAAACCGAGAAGATTGGTTGGAGGATTCCATCCCCAAATCATTTTGCACACTATTCAATTTATTCAATGAGAAAGATGTCTTAAAATCGTTGTTAAATTGATCAAAATCATTATTTTCCAGATTTTCTTCCAAGCTATCCGTATCCGTATGATGTTTTAAATCACTTAACATTTCCGGTGATTTCTCTACAGATTCCAAACATTCAATAATCGGTGACAGCTGTACCGTATTGCATTCATCGTCATATGTTGTTAAAATCAATCCCGTGTCAGTGCAATCAGTTTGAAGTGATAATGACAAATTGTTGGACACATCTTTACTTAACTGAGAACTTAAATCAATGAAATCACAATCATCAATTAATGGAG
Organism: Bipalium vagum; assembly: GCA_037834085.1. Taxonomy (NCBI): domain Eukaryota; kingdom Metazoa; phylum Platyhelminthes; order Tricladida; family Geoplanidae; genus Bipalium; species Bipalium vagum. Next base: position 8,190 of record JBBMKC010197776.1, on the reverse strand, counting down.
ATTCGGGTTCCAAAACTGGACTAAGATCGTCTTCAATTTCTTTTTCACAATTATTATTTTGCATAGTCACACAATTAATCGATTCAAAAATAATCTTTTCCACTAATTCTTCTGCAATGTGAGAAATTATTTCAACATATTGTGCCGATTCTATAATTGAATCAATCATCTTATCTGATTTCACGACAATATTTGCCGATCTGATAATGTCGTCTATGAATTCAGAAACGAATCCTTTAAAATTCAATTCGTCAAATGATTTCTGCTGGTCATTATTCGTATTATTGGTCATTTCGATATCAATTAAATGATATCCCATTTCATTTTGATTGACATAATATACTTCAGCGACTTTATGTAACGACTCTGTAACATTTCCATTAAAACTCATTGTTTGTGACATACACAAATCGATTTCTTCAGTACTTTTATCAACAAGTGATATAATTTGTGGAATTTTACTCGGAAATTCCGTTAGCATTTCTTCATTTAAATATTCAATTTGGTGCGAATAATCTTCTTCTAATTCTCGATCACTTTCGATTGTTACCGACTCATGGTCGCTGCCAGCTGTTTCATTGACAGGTGAATCAAGTTTTTCATTATCGATCCGATGCTCGTCGTTATTATTATGATATAATTCTTCGAAAGTAGTTAACATCGGTTCATTAATATTATTATGTGACTGTTTGTCAGAAAGCAAGTCGTCAGGATCGATTTGTAAAGTCGTGGAGGTTACAGAATAACAACAAGGATTTTGATTTAAAACTTCTGAAAAATTGTCTAATACAAGTACGGTGCTTGAAAAGATGGTAAATTTAGATTTGTTAATATAAATATTTATTATAATTATTAATATTATTATCACTACTATTTAATTAATATTATCAAAAAAGATATGAAAAAAACAAAGCAAATAATAAAATTACAGCTAGATTTAAGCAGCGCTAAGCAATAATCCTATAAAAAACAACCTAATGATATTGAGAATGCCTATTTTTGTTTTGATAGAACTCGTCCGTTAAAATATAGTTATCGTCTTCTTCACTATATTCAAGATTGCATTCAGATGATGATTGTGACGAAAAAAGTGAATTGTTTCCATTTAAAGCGTTGTAAAGGCTTAATTGTCCTTTAATTACATAATTATCTGAAACTACTTTTTCCGTTTGAATAAGTTCTATATTTCTACTTTTTAGTGATAAATGTTTTTCCGATATTGTTGGAGCATTGCACGTGTGATCAAACGTCCTTTCAATACTCAAATGACAAAAATGTATTGTGTCGTTCGACTTTTCAATCAATTTATCAATGGTTTCTTCAACTAAAATGCGTGCACAATGAGTTTTTTGTTGATCATTATCATTATCGGGTTCCGTACAGCTTCGTCTTGAAAAATGATTACTATTTTCTTCTAAATCAATGACAGTTGATCTAATTTTATTGGAAATATTAACGAAATCTTTTCGTATATTGACAGTCATTGTGGGAGATTTTGTATTGTTAATGTAACAATGATGAGTGTGTCTATACACTGGTACATTGACTTTAGAATTAAAACTGTATTGTTGTGAATCAGAGTCACTGAAAAAACTCAAATCGTCTTCAGTGTCTGATATAGGATTTTTGTGTTTAAATTCAGAAGAGAAGCTTGGCGATAAAGTACTCACATATAAACTTTGTAATCCCGTATCAGATCTACCTAATACGTTGAATAAATAATATTTAATAATAACAATATTTACACAAAAATCGTTTCAATTATTTCTTGTATGTACTGCCCGATAAACACCTACCACCATCAAATCACTAACAAAAATTTCATTCCAACAGAAATATTTGAACTTTTACATATCAAAGGTCTTTTGATTAAAATTATTATAATTATTTATAATAAATAAAATCATTATAATCAATAAGAGTTTCCTAGTGATTGACATTTGGAAAAATCAAAAAAATATTCATTTTATAATATTGGCAGGTAATTCTCTATTCCGAATTTTATAAAAACAATAGATAAGCAATCAATCACAAAAAAACGATGTATCTAAACCTCGAGTTTGAAAAAAGAAAATATGAAAGAAATCTTTCGAAAAATTTAGCACAAGGAAAGAAGAAATGACAGTAAATAATAAATATTATGTAAAATTAATATTCATATATACAAATCGCATGTGTTGGTATAGATATTATGGTAGATTTCTTTAAAAACGTATCATCAAATTAGAAAAAATGGTTAAAACTAATGTCAAAAAAATTACTTTGTAAAAATTAAATAAATTTCATTAGAAATTAATTTTTTCTTAACTTCAAAGAAATAAAGGTCTCTTAATGGAAAAAATAATAATCAGATAACAAATTTTTCAGAAATCAATTAAAACAAAAATAATAAGTTTTATACTTACATCTTTATTATTAGATGGAATTATTACTTAAAATGATCAGTTTAACTTTTAAAAATAAAATAAAAATTATTGAAAAATTTTAAAAGGTACAAGTAGAAATTACTCACAAGGACGACAAGAAAGCTTAACAAATAATTAATACTAATTTTTCATAATTTTAAATACTAAGTGTTTAAAAATTTTAAATGACAAAAATTATTATTTTAGATCCAAAAATATTAAATAAATGATTTCAAATTAAATCTAATAGTCTAGGACATTATTCTTATATTTCAGAAAATTAGATATATTTATAGAAATTATATAAATATTGGTCTTCAAAAATTGAGTGAATTCCTGAAAAACACAAGTCAATAAAATTACAATTAAAGAAAAAATAATAAAGAATATTGGCAATCAATTAAAAATACTTCGATAAATAAAAAAAATACAATTAAAATTTTATTAACAATGATAAATTTTAAAATAATCAATACACTTATTTCACCACTACACTGACTTTTAAAAATAAAAATAATAATAAAATAACTATTAAATTACTTTAAAGCTTAAAATATAGATTGTTAAAATTAATCCACAAAAATTTTAGTATTTTTAATAAATTAAAACAAGTTAACTTTTCGAAAAACATTTTTATAATAATTCTCATTATTTTGTCTTCCAATAATTATAATAATATTGCACACCATTTTTGCTTTACCTGTATATAAATATTAATAATAATATTATTATTTCTTCACAGAAAATATAAAATTCTAATCTCACAAAATAAAACAATTTTTTTTCATAATTGAAAGAAATAAATATTAATGAATTTAAATTTGAGTTTTGTTATCCCCTCCTCATAACAAAATTAATCGGAACATGTTTGGAAATAAATTAAGATAAAAAATACCTATTGGCAAGTTAACATTCTCATCAGAATTTCTTTCAAAATCTAAAAATTTATAAATATATCAATTATAAAGTATAGAAAAATCTATTTAAAATTAAATATTGATTTTTTTACCACATAGGATTTTCTGGTCGTCGGTCTCTGATGGTTGAGAGTGTGATAAAGTCGGTTTATACTCAGCATACGTGCTCCTCACTACAAAAATAACGAGACGGAAACTTTTTTTCAATTTGAAAAACTAACTGTTTTTGCCTTTAATTTGCGGTTCGGCTATATCAGTGTGATTGTAATCATCTTCTCCACTATCTTCGATTGAAGTCTTATCCATATCAATAGGTATTGATGATTCTTCAAGAAGAATAGTATCAGGTTTTTTAATTTTCTCAAAACTTATTTCTTCCTCTTTTACGGAATCTGTAAATTTACTCATCATTAAATCTCAAAAATCCCTTTGCCACCTTTATCAGCTTCATCATTGGGAGCCTCAATGATTTCCGGTTCTGGCAACAAACTGTCTAATTTTTCTATCAAATCGACATAAGCAGCTTTCTTTTCTTCAGAACCGACTTCATCTTCGTCTTTCCTTACTACTGTTCCTGGATGAACAATCGGTACGATCTTTGAATCATCACCTGAGAAAAATCAATAAAAATTTCACTTCCTCCTCAAACAAACCAGTATTATCACTGTAATTATTATCTACAAGCGAGTCACGCTCTTTTTCGGAAGCTGTGTCATCATCTCCGACTTCAACAATCATCGATTCATCCACTGATTCATTTTTTTCAACGTTTAAATAATTACCACCGCCTTCAAATAAACAAGACATGATCTAACTTAATTAATTCATAAATCGATATTAACCGTAAAATTTATCAATTTCTTGTAAAGCATCGTTTTTCTCTTTTTTATCTGTAACGCTAGTTGTATTGATCATACAATTTTTAATAACATCACCACGTTCAATATCACGCAGAGCTTCTTCCAATTCATTTCCTGAATGAAAAAATGTACTCTAAATTCAAAATCTGAAAATTTTCGACAAAAATTACAGGTCAGAAATATAACTTTTCAATGGAAAGTGACAGGTTTTTGGAAATTTTTAAAATTTCAAAAATTGAACCAATAAATTATGTTTTAATTTCAATAAAAATGTTTTCAAGAAATTAGATAAATTAATAACTGTTTAAAAAGATATGAACTATATGTTTTATTGAAAAAATACCAGATGCCGATACACCTTTTCTCGATCGCCATATCGTCAATAACTCATAGGCTGCATCACTATCTGAGGAAATACTTTTCAAATTTTCTAAATCCTCTGGATCATCAATTCCAAGTGCAACTGCTAATTTTTTCCAATCTTCGCCGATTTTGTCGGCAACTGATCTCAAATCCATATCAGATCTCATAACCTTTTCCGAACTGAAACCTGGTTCATTTATTATTATTAAATCAAAATATCAATTTTAACATTTTATTAAATCATTAAAAAAGTACAAATATGATATTGTTAGAAATTCTCATATAACAAGAATAAAATAAAACCAATTGAACAAACTTCTCAAATTTTAGTATGGTTTAATTATAATAAAAATAATCATTATTTTAAGTGTAAAAAATCAATAAAGATATTAAAATATATTAATTATCGATTTTATATTAAACTTACTTAATTTGATTTAATTTAATTAATACTAGAATGTTAATCACATTTATTCAAGTAAAAAAATTATGAATTAAATAAATAAAAGATAGTTAATTTTGATTCTTTTTTTACTTTCTCATCACGACCAGTCTCAATTACCAATAAAGTGTAGGGACTGAATTAAAACGAAATTGGACAAGTAACTGAAATATCTTACAAAATTAACACATCAGGTAGCAAGAGATTAAAAAAAATATTAATAATAATAAAAATTTTATATCCATAAATACTTACTAGGTTTGATAAATTCGCCTGTTTTTACTTTTTTTCGACGTAAGGTATCTGTAACTGAGAAAATTTCATTAGGCAAGCAGATCTCCAAAGTGGTAATAGGCTTCTGGACAGTAGCAGTGCCCATAGCACTTCTAGACAGAAAAATATTCATTATCAAATAATATTTCAATAATTAAGAATAAAAAATATATTTTTGTAATACTAATAACATGTAATAAAGTTGTATAAAAATTTCATTTGGGTTTTCGGAATAGATTTATTCATTAATATTTGCATCATTATGTACGATATGTTTTTATTTATTCATAGTATCACCAAGAAAGAAGGATCTTAGGATTCCATAGACATTTAGTTTTAATTTGAAATCGTTTATTTAATTGATTTTGTTTTAAGTTTCAAATTTTCTGATGACCAGGAAATCTAATCCATTGCAAATATCTGCCAATCAAACGCCCCACAATGGCTCGAGCTTTCAGAAGGAATAATAAATTATATCACAATAAATTCATTGAAATAAAAGAATTAAATAATCAAAAATTATTAATTACCCTGATTTAAGACCTTGGTTTCTTTGATGTAGAAGTATTGCCAATTTTCCTTTGGGTTCCTGTTGAGAATCTTTAACTCGAACCAAAAAACTCAATCGATTTTCATTTAGTGCTTCTATTGTCATACTCAACTGATCACCAGTTTTTGTAACTGGCACCAAATTTCCCGCTGTTTCAATCCAATGGGGCCGGTTATGAAGAACCTATTCCAAAATGAATATGGTTAAATTACATACTATTTAAAACCATAATTATTTCTAAATAATTTAAACAGTATTTTTTCATTTAATCAAAAAACTTAATTATTATTAGTGGTAAATAATAAAATCTTTGAAAAATTCTGATTTAAGCTAAAATCATTCATTTTTTCTTACATATCATTTACTTTGACGTATTGATTAATCACCTATTGATTAGAAAAAACAGTTAAACATTAAAAACACCTTTTACTTGTCTCGTATCAGAAAAATAGGTAAAATATAATTTTTTTAAATTACTTTTTTCAAAAATTCCTGACCCTAATATGATATATCAAATTTTTCCATAAATTCTATTAAATTATGTTATCTTATTTTTCATCTTTGACCATATCCATTTAAATTAAAAAATGAATTTCACCATAATCCTGGTGTAAAAATAATGCAATTGATGATTAAACTACGACACTGAAAATTATTTTTTATTCCTGTAGCAGAAAACTTTTTGCACTTTAAACTAATATCACAGAAGTGATTTGTTTTTCTGATAAAAATGTTAAAATAGAAAAGCACCACGAAAATGATTTTTAATATCGATTAATAATTAGCTGAATAAATAATAAATATAAATAATTAAATAAATGATATTAAACAGAATTTTAGAAACTAATAATTATCAATAGCAGAAAAATTATACTGATTTTAACGATTATTCAAAATCTAAAAAGATTTTAGAAAATTTTAAATACTTCAATCAGTGGACCACTGGCAATAAGTTGAAAATTTTCTTGGCATTCGAGAGTTTTATCAATAGAATCATCCGTTAGCCCTAAAATTCGAAATTGTGCCTCTTCTACATCATGTCTACGTCCATAGACAACAAACTGTCCAATATAAGGCACTACAATAGATTCTCGATATACATTGGTTGCCATTTCCGCTACACCTTGAAAATTGGGACAATCGAAAAGCCACAATCTGAATATTATTGAATATCATTAAGTAAATACAATTTAAAAAGAGAAACTCACCTTGCCGATACAGTAGTTGTGAATGAGACACAATCTTTATGGAAAGATAGAGGAGTTGATCCCGTAATATCTTCCCACACAGCTGGAGCGCTTCCTCCTGTGATACTGCATAGCAATCTCAAACTCGATGTACCGGTATTGGGCTCATTAAACATCCCTTGATTAACTGTTTTTGGAAGTGGCACTGTCAGGGTAATTGGTTTGTGGAATTTACGTCGTCGTGGTTCGATGCTAATAATTGGACTACAGGCCACTCGATTACCAAGTAATCTTGTAACGATTTCCGTAGGTATTTCATGAGCTTGTATACCTACTCTGGTTTTCTTCAAAAGAGCTTCTTCGGGAAAAACGGCTTGTACTTGTGGAACAACCGATGAGCTCATAACAATACCCTCTGGACCAATCAGAGCAATTTCTTGTCTAATTCTGGATATCAAAGCGAAATATTGTGGTAAATCTCCTGTGAGAATTCTTTGAATTCTATTTGCTCTAACTTCTTCATTAGTCATTAATTTTTCTGAAAAGAAATTTTCAAAAATTTAATCAAAATAAGCACAAAGATTCATGCGAAACAAATATTTAGAAATATGATAATAAACTTAGATGTCTTGATGAAAAATTCAATCAAAATCAATTAAAATATGAAAAATTAATATTTATAAGTATACATATTTAAAATAATTCAATGTCATTTGAAAATTAAGATATTTTGCTTGTAAGAATTTTTTCCAAAATATAAAAATTGTTAAAAGTAAAATAACATTAATTTACTTAAATTAAATATCCAGTGCACTTTTTTACTTTAAAATTTCTAAAAATAATGATTTCAAAAACATAATATTCTTGATTCTTAACTTTTGATTTATTAAATAATCAGATATACAAGGTTCGGTCAATAAGTAATGCACAATATTTAATAAAACTTTTTATTAACAACATACGAAAATTAAACTTGATACATATAAACTCCACATATATGTCTATGTTTTAGGATCATTCAATATATCCACCTTCCATCTGTACTCACCTGGTCCAGCGTTCTTTCCAACTCGCAAAAGCAGTTTGGTAACATGTTATGTCAAGCTTTCTGAACAGGCCTTTGACCTCTTTAAGTAACTGCTCATCATTTTCAAATGTTTTGCCACGAAGAAAGGTCTTTAATCTACCAAACA
>JBBMKC010197754.1:0-14466 GCA_037834085.1 Bipalium vagum | reverse complement strand
CATTATTATTATTATATTATATTATATTATTATTATATTATTATATTATTATTATTATTATTAGTAGTAGTAGTAGTAGTAGTAGTATTAGTATTATTATTAATTGGTTACGACAAATATTATATATTATATTTGTCAAATAAGGATATTTCTCCTTGTCAGATAAAACATTTTGACTTATTTCACGAATGGTAATGTCATTATTCTTTTGAACAAAATTAACCATCTTCTGCTCATTATCACTATTTAATAGCTTTGAACGTCCGGTATCTTTTCCAATTTCAATTCTTTTTGTAGTCTGAAATTGTTTTCATATAGAAGCAATAGTATTCTACAAAATTTTTAAGAATTTGGCTATTGATGCATATATTTTGTTTTCGTTATAATCACTTTTCGCATATCGTTTTGAGGTATTATAAATTATTTAATAAGTTGAGTTCCTAATAGCAAATTAATTAAGATAAACCAAGATGTTCATTATCGACAATTACTTCTGGTAAACCTTTTTGAAAGATTTCAACATTAGTAAAATCACTGTATAACAAATGTTAGATAGATATTTTAGTGCTATTTTTAAACAATAATCTTTTAATATTTATTAATTTTCATAACTTAAGTAGACTAACAATATTAGACTAACTTACTCAATTTAATGAGAAGTCTACGTATCAATGTTAAATATTTATGATTTGTGACATCGAAAATTGAGTAATATTGGTCTACACCCATTTCTTCCATAGCGATGTTTATCACAGCATAAACTTGCAAAAATTAGATGGTGTCAAGAGTGATAAAATTTGGTTGATGAATAGAATCGCATGTTCTTTAGTAATAAATTACGGTTTTGTTTATGACAAAGTGATGAATGGTAACCTGTGTTTATATGAGGTAATTTAAATTATCTTCAACACAACGACGTAGTTCTGTGGGGACTCCCAGGAAAACTTCCAGGACTTCTAAAAAATGAAAGACAGAACAAACCCTATTAAACATTTTTTGTGATTCACTCAACATTTTTGTGTGAAATCGGATACCAGAAAAAAGACCAAAAAATCCTATAAAAACGGTCAGAATTTTATACCAAGGAGAAAGTCGACTAGTAGAGAACGAAAAGAATAACAGTGACCATAAAGGAGGAAATAAAGATTCAAGCGATCATTAGAAGAACTTAACCTCCTAATGGATATCAACGGTTACAGAAAGGATAAACACGGAAGAGACAAAAAACCTACAGACGTATATTTCGATTCTGAAATATCAAAGTCAACTTCGCCGATATATTAATTATAATTCAAAGTCATTATTTTTAAAATTTATATTTAAATTTAAATCATTAATATCAATTTGACTACAAATTGAATATTGCGATTAAAATATTATCTTTAAATTAATCAATCGGAATTAAACAATCGGATAGATCCCCAATTGTTGTTCCAATATCAAAATTCTTTTTTGTGTTCCTCTAATATTAATAATAATTAATATTAATAATTAATAATAATAATATAAATTTTGTTCAAGAAAGTTTTAAAACAAATAAAGTTTTTAAATTCATAAAAGAGCGTTTTGTTTTGTCTTAGTGATTAAACTTTTTTATTCTTTGATTCACATTTATTATTCATTCGAACGCAATTTACAGTTACCCAGTCGATTAAAAATAAACATAACCAAACGCCATCTTTCACATAATCCGCACGTTACACTCTCTAAATCCTTCTGAAATCTTTCATACTACACATGCCCCTTAAGTTTTTGAAAGATAGATAGGGTTTAATCAAGTTAATACTAACCCCAATATCAGAACTTAACAGTTCTGAGACCTGTATTACTTCCATTAATGGAAAAACTTCCAGTTAATACTTTCAAATCAGACAACGAGAGACCGTATACTACCAGTAAAGATTTAATAATAATAATTATCCTGTAAGAATCAAAAGTGAAAACAAGACGTTGGCAAACATTTCCAACAGATTTATCTCATTGAACATGGGTGAGATATCGTAGGTCATCAGTTACGATATACTCTTGACATTTCTATAACATTGGATGAAATATAAAAATACATACTTCAAGGAAGAATAAGTAATAAGAAATAAAATAATCTAAGAGAGTTTCGTAAGACACAGTCCATTGACTTGCTATTTTTATCTCTAAATGCTTTCATAACAAATTTATTTATTTCATCCAATTTCATCAAATATACCTGATAATTTTATTTTTTGTTCACTTTGAATTTTTGTAGTTGTGTGCTGTTATTCAAAATGACTATTTATAGAAGGGTGAATTATATTCTATGGATTTTTCTTCAGGATCTATTAACTTTAAAATAAATAAAACCAGCATTGATTATATTTTTAGTAAGTAAATATATGCTGATACTCATTGAACAAAAAGCATAAATATTGAATTTAAGATATTTTGATATTCGAAATATCTGAATAGCTTTGTAGGTCTCATGTAAGAATACTTGGATTTCAATTGAGTCTAACAGGATTTTAATATCATTACTTATTTTTAACATTGAAGAAAGATGACATATAACTTCATTACTCAAAAACAGGCTCTAAATCTTGCTGATTGTGAATAAATAGATCTCTAATTTTTTTAGATTGATATAATTTAGCCAGAGTCCGTCTCAAGTAATTGGGTCATCAGTAAAAATATCACTTAATTTCGAATTACAACCTATAGCAACCTGACACAACTGTAAGCTAATTGCATAAATTTGACCAACTGAGTTGACCTAGTTTCAAGTGACCGACCTAGTTCTATTTTTAATCTAGATTATGATCTAGATCAAAGTAAGTCATAATTAGTTATTTTATTTATTACAAGGAATGAATAATTTTTGTATACATTATGTTACTATAATACTTAGACGTAGTAACGTGTGCTCGAGTGCCCGTGACTACTCACTTTTATAGATCGTTGTGTCCGTAGCTCCTTTCAACCTTTTTGAATCAAAACACCACCACAATATCGTATCCGCACCCTTAAGAACTGAATCAAGACTTCCACAATAAAACTTTATTGATGAAAAAAAAGCACAATGCCTATTATACTGATCACCACTATAAGTCTCTAAAAAGTCCAATCACTGAAAAATGTCACCAAATAAAAAAAACAAATAATGATAAAAATAAACACAACTACTGCTATAATGAAAGAGATAAAAGGAATGATCACGAAAGAGTTTTCAGAAAATAACAGAAAAATAAATAAATCAATCAAAACAATCTCACCAAGAGCGACAAGGGGTCCCCGGGTTGCATAGAGGTTCCCAAGCTCATTGGGTCCCGTTGTAGAATCTCCTGCAAAGTCATATCCACTTGAAAGTACCTTGAGGTCCTGTCTTCGGCTCGTAGTCGTTCCTTTGAATTTTCGTTTTCCGTTGTCGTATTCTCTGTTAACGTATTGTCTTCCGTTTTCCCTTTATGCCTTTTCCTGTTGAGCGCTGGGCCATTAACGGGAATAGCCGTCTCTTTATATAGTCGTAGAGATTGGTCTACGATCATCAATCCCTACCCTTAGATACGGTTATTTTCCCTAATAGCCATTAACTCTATCTCCACACGGAGATAGACTCATCAAGGCTAATGGAATCCTGTCAGGAAATCCATTAGCCAAATCTCGTGAAAAATCCCCACGGCGGGATTTTCTCATAATAAAAATGACGAAAATATATTTTTAAAAAATATTTATTAAAGAAAATTCTTTCTATTATTATTATTAATTAAAAATTACTATTATTATTCTTATTATTTAAAAGCTATTATTATTATCACTATCACTATCATTATCATCATTATTATTGCTCCTAAACCCAACAATTACCTAGTGTTATCTAATGCATATAGTTTACTGCTTAGATTGTATTCGACCTAGTTTAATTTTTAGGTCACACGTATGCCTAATGTTTCAAAGCTTATGTAAAATACAAAAATTAATACAAGACTAGAATTTTAAACAATAAATTCTGTTAAACAATTTAATAATTTTTTGAAAAATATCGTAATAATTTATAGATATTTTTAATTGTTTTTTTAAAATATTTTTTATGAAATAGTGTAGCTATCTTTCGGTGTTTTTTCAGATAGTCAATTATTTTTTAGATAAGCAACTTATTTTTCAAGACGCGGTCTTGAAAATATAAATTATATAATTAATTAATCATCATAACAGACAATCAAATTTATAACTGCTTTAAAAAATATGGTTAATTCAGAAAATTTTAACTTAAAGAAATAAAATTTTATTATTATCTTTTATACTTAAATTAAATTAACCATTTAAATATTTCATAAAAATATATTTTGTTATAATAGTGTAAAGTTATAATTTATACTTTATAATTTTTGAAAATCCATAAAAATGCATTATCTTATTTAAAAATATACACAATTTCTATAATTTTTTACCAATTTACTTTCACTATGAATAAAAGTACCTATAAACCACCAATCAATCTTTTGAGTAGATTAAAAATTTCACGCTCGATTTCTCAGTTTGATAATAATCATATACAATGTAATCCAAAATCAGAAAATCGTAATGCTGAAGCCAAGTCTAAATGCGAAAACTCAGATAATTATTTTAAAAAAGTACCTGATTCTAAGATTTTAAGTGGTAACTTTCTCGCTTCAAAAGGAAAATTAAGTTTTAGCACGAGTAAATTTTTTACGAATTTTGATTTTCTATATCATTTTTCATAGATCATCTTCCTAAAGTTCCATTCGACGGTATTCCTTCTGTTAATAAAACTAACAAACCACTTAGGTATTTATTGTTACATTTATTTATTTAATAAATGATAAAGATTATCATCTTAGTTTAATAAAAGGTTACGAAAAAATGTTAAATAATCTGTATGATCTATTTTTCGTCAATTTATTTCAGTTTATATTAATAAGTTTTTAAAAATCTAAAAATAGTTACTTTCTTTATAAATTAATTTGAAAATTAAATATTACTTTCTTAAAATGATATAAGAAAATGTATTTGTGGTTGAATTACATATTAATGATCGTTCCAAAAGACAAACTGTGTGATTTTCATTATAAATCAGCCGACTTGTAAAAATGATGTATCACTTAGAGGTCAGCTCTGTAAGATAACTGATCTTCAACAAGGCCTAATTTCACAAAAATTGGAAATTTCAATATGATGTTGATTCATTTATAGTAATTATTGAATAAAGTCAAAGAATAAAGTCATAAAATAAAGTCAAAGAGTTAATTTTGTCAAAGGTCCTTGTGATTTTATTTCTCTTTATTTTTCGATATGAGAATGAAAATGAGTCACGAATTAGGTCAAATAAAAATGAATGATTTTTGCGAAGATTTTATCTCACTTTAAAATCAATGGAATTTAAATAAAACTATTGTCGTATTCAAATAAATTTACAAATTTTCAATGTCACAATGAGCTGTGTTAATTGACGTTCTCCATGCTTAGGTCCCACTAATTTGATGATTTTGATGAAGTGTAGCAGATAAATTCCACTCCAAATTTCTGTAATGTTTATCAATATCTGCTATTGGTGAGTCGGTTAACAATTTCTGTTCGCTTAGCAGACATGGGAGAGATTTATAAAGTAGGAAGATATTTGTCATATAAAATGAAACAAAGAGATATAGAGTTGAAAACAATAATTGAGATTTTGCTTGAATAGCAAAAATAATTGTTTTTTGCGTCTCATTCTGACTGAAGATAAAAATTCTATATGATTCAATAATACTAAATGAAGAAAATCGATATCTGACCCCGGAAAACTGTCCAAGTCCACACCAAAGCTGAATATTAACTAGAAGAAATTATTAGTCTGTATGTTGTGGGACCGAAAGGGTTTATTGTACCAAAAGTTTTTAAAAAAAACCATATTCTCACTTCTTACAGCACGATAACGCCGACTACATCTTGCAAAGACTGTGAAGGTCACTGGAAGATCTTTTTACATTACCCAGCGTAATCTGTGAATCAATGTCCGAGTGACTTTCATTTGTTTCGATGTACGGTACACGTGCTTTTGAAGCGGCACTTCAAAAAATTATGACGAAATCAAAAAATCTCACTTTGAAAGACGAGTAGTTTTACCGTTAAGGATTCAAACACCTGTCAACTAGGTAAGAGAAAATAATTTTAAGCGATGGAAAATACTAGTAATAATAATATGGATGAACTTATCTTTTCAGAATAAATTGTTTTTTGTATTAAAATAAAAGCAGACTTAATTAATTCACATACCAAATATAAGTAGTATAAGAATAGTTATACTAATTAGGCAAAAAAATCATTCAAAATGTGTGCAGGAATTGATCTGGCGGGTTCATGTGTATTCGAGAAGTTCGCACAACTTTGTAATAAAAATCAATAAAAGTTACTGGGACGTGTGCGCGTAAATACTTTCGATTGTTTAGAATTTTTTGTTACTTAAATTAGTACCTTTTATTTATTTAATTTATCAAGAATTTTGCAAATTTGAAATTGAAAACGAAAATGTTCAATTGGATTGATGAAAAAGTACAAAAATCAAATTCTTTTTTATTTGAATATTTTTAAAAAAATTTTCAAATAGTTTTTTAAATCAAATTTATATCGGAATGGTTTATTTTGATTTTGTAAATTTATTGACTTAATGTGTCTTACGGTTTTTTGAGATGGTTTCTTTATCTAGACATTATTACAGGGTTTTTCAAAGTTATATTTACATCAAACAAAACAAACTTGAAAATTTCAATTTCGACAATTTGTCGAAAGCTAAATACCACAAGAAAAAGAATATCCATTATCCCCATAGAGCGAACATTGACTTAAGGTGACATTATGCAACCAGTATTTTAGCATATAATAGTAAGAACCTGGTGTTTTTGACGAAACCGGTTTTAATCAGCAACTTAAACGTGCATATGGATATTCAGCAAGTAATACAAAGGCCTATGCAACTGTACCTGCAAATAACTGATTTTGAAGGTATATTTAGGTTTGAAATACGTTGTGGTGCATATAATGATGTGTCATTCCAGCAATTTATTTTAGATAAACAAGTTGATTATTTTAGGAGAGGTCCACAGAAATTGTTGATTATGGACAACGCCAGATTTCACCACTCAAAAAATGTTCTAAATCTACTCAGAAGTAATGGAATCGCGGATAAATTTTTACCACCTCAATTGAACCCAATTGAGGAATTCTTTAGTATGGTGAAATCAAGGTTCGCATCCTTGGAAGTAAATAATCAAACCGTTGAACAAAGATTGAATATTGTGATTTCAAGTGTATATAGTACATAATGTGGGGGATTTTTTCGTCATATGTTGAAATGAATAGAATTAGCTAGGCAAAGAAAAGATTTTGTTTAATTTTGTAATAATAAATATCGAATAAGTTTTCATTTTATTTTTTGCTTATTTGACATATGAAATAATTTAATGTAAATATAACTTTGAAATGATGTAAATATAACTATGAAAAACTCTGTAAATTAAAGTTATTTATAAAATATTGTTTAAGAAAATTTTATCAAGTCTTCCGAGACTATTTATTGTAAAAAATATGAGAAATAGTCAAAATAAGGACTAATGACTTTTATAACTCAAAAATATCCTTGAACCTATAAAGCATAAATTATTTCATAAACCAATAGAAAATAATAATGAGGAAATTTATTAATTTAATTAATAATTGATGATTAAGTATTTTTGAGTAATTGAAGGAAAAATTTGCCTTTCTATATTTTCATATAAAACAGAAATTTAGATTCAAGCTGTAGATTGTATATATCAATTAAATTTTTAATGTTTTTGGTAAGTTTAACCAATGATTATTTATTAAAATAATTTTAAACTTTAAAAAATATTAACAATAAAACAAAAAAGATAATACATTTAGGTGTAATTTAATATTGAATTAATTCGAATATTTATCTTTCAAAGATGTAAAATCAATTAATTTTTGAATTTTCCGTATGTAACCGCTAAAAATGTATAAGGTCAAAATTTTCAAATTATATCCATTATTACATTTATTAATAATAATAATTTATTAAGTAAATATATTCACTATAATGTTGATTGTATAATCAAATTAATTGAAAATCAAAATTATTACAATGTTGCTAAGAATTATTTAAAATTTTCATTGCCCAGAACTTCTATCAGATCTCTGTCAGCCAAATCTAATTGTGATGGTCAGGACTTTCTTTCAGATATTTGCAAAAAAATTCTAACAAATAAAATACGAAATATTGTCATAATGGCTGGAGCGGGAATCAGTTGTCCAAGCGGAATTCCCGATTTCAGGTGTTTTTCGTCATTAATTTGAGGTCAAGATACACAATTAAAATGTATTGTAAACTTAAATTGATCCGATATTTCAGTTTGACGAATTTTCAATTTCCTATTTTTTTATTATAGGGTGGCCCATATATAGATACCGCGCAGTCAAACCTTTACATTTGGTAAACCAATAAACATAAACATAAGTAAACTTTTAGAACGAATAACATTTATATTCAAGAAAATTTTTATACAAAATTTAAATAAAGAAATTGGTCCTTTTTCGGAAAAAGTGCGTAATTTTTGTCGAAAGTGTTTAAAAAAGGTTTTTATAGACTTAGCTGCAATTTCCTTAGAGTTGCGTGTCCAGATTTGTTTCATTTTTGGTATACTGTAAACTGGTTTATTCAGCATGTGATATCTGTGCTTACAAAGTGCTCAAATTTTTTAATTGAGCGTAACTGTGGCACATTCGACGGGTTCAGTTCTTTAGAAACAAAATTGACTCCCTCTTTCCTGAGTTTGGCCGTCACAATGTTACAATAATGCAAAGTTGCCAAATCAGGCCAAAATAAAATTGGCCTTTGGACATCCAACTTTTGTAAAAACGACAAAAGACGCTTTTCAATACATTCTTTTAGATAAATTTCACCATTAACAGTACCATTAGTCACTAACGACTTTGAAACAGATCCATCTTCTGCTAACGCTTGCCAGATCATAAACCTTTTTTCAAATTTACTGGTTTGAACTACACGCTCTTGAATTAGTGTCTCCACTTCATCATTCGACAAATAATATTAGTTACCAGACACTTGCATCGGATCTAGTGGCACATATGTTTTGTCATCCAAAACAAAGAAGTAATTCTTGCCACTTGGAAGACTATCCTTGTAAAGCTTAGCTGACCACTTAATTGAACGCTGTATCTGACCTTTATTATATTTAGGCTTCCTCTGCTTCTTTCTGCTATGTAATCCAACAACTTCTTTCACTCTCTGATAGGTACTACGACTCAGATGCAACTGCTTTGATGATACGCGCTCTGACAGCGATCTGTTGTTTTTCGCGTGCTTCAACACTTTTCTTTTGGTTCTGGGAGTGTTTACAACTGGTTTACGACCTGGTATTGGCTTGTAATCTGTTACTGCAGTCTTCAGAAAGCGTGATATTATATTCCGGATTTTTCTCTCTTTAATATTTTGCTGCCGAAAATGATTAACCGTAGCCAGTTTATTTTGTGAATTTTCTTGGAAAAAACCAATAATTGCCTTGGGGTTAAATTCGTGCTGCTGTCTCTTCATCTAGAGGATTATCACTAAATAAATTATTCAATAAAAAGATCAATATAATACGATTTCAAAAATGTATTTGTTTTAGTTACTATGTAGCCTAATCTTTCATAGCAATTGTTAGAAGTGGCGGCATCTACATATGGGCTACTCTCTATTATTATTGCTAGAAATATGGATTTAATAATAACCATTTTAGGATTCTTTATTGATTTAAATATATTTTATCGTTATTTTTATATTTCACGATTTTTAGTTATTTTGATAATCGAAATAAATTCACCAAAGAATAATCAATTTATAATAGTGTAAATTCTAGTATATATAGTAAAACCATTCAAAAATAAAGATATGAAATCGAAAGGTGAAAGTCGATTTGAAAATATTAATATTTTGAAATGTCAATTTTAGTGATATGATTTGTTCAAAAATTTTTTTGTTATTTTAACACTTCGAATCAGAAACTATAAAATTTGAATATGTTTAAAAAATTACTTTCTAAATAAATTCAGGTAAAAAAGAAAGCATCTTTTCTTTTAGCTATTAGGTCTAAATAGGTGTCTCGAGCTGCACTTTTTAAGTAAATGGGGAGTCGGCTCATCATTAATCTTTCTGTAAAACCATATGCAGACATTATAATATAATAGTTCGATAAAAATCATGTAATTTGGCTGGGTTTTCACTATAGGTATCCATTTTAATATAACCTCTGTATGTGTTGCCACTATCATCATGACCACTGTCTCTGTCGGTCATTTTGCTTAATTTATTTTTATTGATGGATTTGGTCGAACGGGGACGAGTTTGAGAACGGGTTAGAATAGGTTTTTCAATTAAACTTTGTTTTTTAGTCTTTTTAACTTTTACTCTTTCGGTTTCGGGTTGGGTTTCAGAATTGATGGTTATTACGTTTTTCAAATTATTATTATTATTATCAAAATTATTATTACTATCGATATCGAAATTATTATTATTATTACTATTGCTAGTCGTGTTAAATTTTATAAGCTCCGAACGCGAATCACATCGGACTCACCAAATGTTAAGATCCTAAAGGTTATAGAAGGTGGAGCTTAATATAAATTTAATAGGTCTTAACGGCGAAGGTTGCTTTATATTATTGTTGTGAAAAAATAGTAAGGTTTAAATCGAATAAAAGACTAAATCGAATGCAAGTTTTTCAAAATTATATTTTATATCAAAAAGGGATTTTACAAATGCGAATGATCGTCCTTGATAGATTTTAATGTGATTTATTATTTTTGGTTAGTTTTTTAGATTGGGGTTAAACAGCCCTCTCGCTCTTACGCTCTGAGGTCCTCGAATAGGTAAAACAATTTAACTCACCGCCCTACTTAGCGTGTGAGTTAAACAAAAACAAAAACAGAAAAAGAGATGGGAAGGTAAAAAATTAGATCATTTTAAGTAAACCTTGCTTTGTCTATGTTAGTGAAAATTAATCGGATATACCGGGATTCGAACCCGGGACCTTCACATGCGCATGTACTGCTTTGACCGCTGAGCTACATCCCCCGACTAATTTTCAATTTATCTCACAGTCTACAAAACAAGTCTGATTAAAAATCGGGTTAAAACTTTAATAAAAAGTGATTTAAAAACTGTTTATTAATTATAAGACAAGTAATGGCAATTGTAATAAAAATCGATTTGGAAATTCTTAGAATTTACAAGTACAAAACAAATCACAAATTAAATTAAGTCATATTAAAACTTTGTCTTAATTATAAGAAAATTAATGAAAATTGTATTCAAAATCGAATCGAAAATTTTTTAGAATTAAAAAGTACAAATAAAAAAAACTTTATTTAATGGGGCATATAATACTTTGTCTCAGCTAGATACAAATTTGGATTGGAGTATAGAATGCTCGTAGTTGTAGGGTGATTGCAGATTGATCGTAGTCGCAGGGTATTTGGTAATCGTATTGGTAGTTGTAGCCGATTGCTTGAAATCGAAGATTGGATTGATATTACTTTTCTCGTAGTCGTTGGTCGTATTGGACGTGTGGTAGCCGGTTGATTTGATTTTTTGTTTTTTTGTTTTTTTTGTGTTCGAAGAAATTTGTGGCTATTGCTTTTATAGGATCTGGATCTTGATAAATTATGGCTGTTGTCAACTTTAATATTTGCTTGTCGATAAAAACTTCACTTGGTATAATTAATTGCCTACGTATCTTGTTTACTTTATTTCTTTTTGTTTCTGCCCTTTATCTAATTTACAGGGCTTATATATTATTTTATTTATATAACAATTATTTTTAGTTATTATTTATATTATTATTATTATTATTTTATTTTTTTTATTATTTATTATTATTTTATTATATTATACACTTATTATTTTTTTTTACAATATTTTTAATTTTTGTATCTTTTTTTTGTTTTTAGTAATTTGTTTTTATGTATTTTTTATTTTTAGTAACTCTATGTTATGTTACATATATTTATAAATATTTTTTTATTTTAAATTAAAATATTTGATATTTTATTTATATATTTTTTTGTATTATTATTATTGTCATTATCCATCAAGGGCGACCTTAAAAAATAAGATTCATAAAATATAAATACAATTACAAAATATAATTATTAAATACAAATGTTCACACTGATCACATAAACAAAAAGAAAGTCAAAATAAAAAATTTGTTTTGAATCTCATAAGGTTTCTAAAATAAATTAGAAATATTTTTTTCACATTTTGTTATGAGAAATCGATAAAATAGTTTCCCCTTGAAATGTTTGATATCAGTATACAGTAGTGGACAATGAAAAGTGCACACCTTTAAAATCCTTAGTTTTTTTATGATGAGCAGCACACAGTATCACATTATTTTAATTGAATCCATGATTGATCGTGTTAAGACTGTTAAGATTATTCATTATATACTTGTTTCAACTATTTAACTAAAGTGAAAATGCAATTAATGAAATTATATTTTGAAATTTAGATATTTTCTAATTATTGAAAAATATTAATTTCAAATGGATGCTAGCAAAAGCGTGGCAAGAGGAACACTATTTATCAGATTTTATGCGTGAATATGTACATTAAAATTTGATGCTTATTATTTAAAGATGCTTAAAAATTTTCTATGGAAAATATTTTGATTAATAATTTTTGTCTTTTTCTTTTAATGAAACTATGAACATTATTTCCACAATTAATCATTATAATAGATAAAAAAAATTTATAGTAATTCTGAGAAATTAATTTAAAAGTAATAGTTTTTTCATGTGTAAATATTTTTGGCATTTTGTCTTTTATATTTTTAAATTCTAAAACTGGTTTG
Source organism: Bipalium vagum (assembly GCA_037834085.1). NCBI lineage: Eukaryota > Metazoa > Platyhelminthes > Tricladida > Geoplanidae > Bipalium > Bipalium vagum. Next base: position 1,588 of record JBBMKC010197754.1, on the reverse strand, counting down.
CGTAAAACTTCTTTCTACATCTCAGAAATTTTTTTTCTAAAAGATTTTTATTTTTAAAAATCAATAAATATATTATTTTATGAAGTGAACTAAAATTGTTTATAGATAAGTGAACTATTTTTTTTCAATAGATATGAATTTGAAAAAAGAACATTAATAAGATAATTTCAAATAACATCGATAATTGAATAAAATCGATTTTTTGTTCAGAACTCCTGGAACAGGTCTTTACGATAATCTAAAGCAATATAAAATACCATATCCGGAAGCCATATTCAATATTGATTATTTCTCATTAAATCCCCAACCATTTTATACAATTGCCAGAGAATTATTTCCCTCCGGAAAATACAGACCAAATAAAGTTCACTATTTTTTTAAACTATTGCAAGAAAAGAAAATTTTGCGTCGGATATACACTCAAAATATTGATGGCCTCGAAAGATGTGAGTATGTTTTTGTTTGAATCTATCACAGGTCATTTAAAATTTATTTATTATTTCTTTGGATTTTTTCACGATATAATCTTTTTACAATCAATAATTTTCTTTTGATTCCATATATTTTTTCAATTTTCTACATATTGATTATTAAAAATTAATTGAAAATTAATTAGTATTTATATTATTATCGATGGATATATCATTGAATTAATAAATATTCATTACAATTTATTTTATCTGGCTATTAATTATGGGTATTGATTATTTCATAATGATTTATATTTGTAAATAATGAAAAAGATTTTCAAAAATTTCATCTTTAGTTAGTTTGCAGCCCGTTTAATTGTGATGTCTTGGTTATCGGATATATCTCATCGCAACATAAATTATGTAGAAGATAATTTTATGTCTTCTGAGGGAGTTTCGGAATAAGTGTATCTTTAATTGATTATTAATCAAGTCCCAATTCACTTTAAAACTGTACGGAAATATTTTTTAAAGGGAAAAATTCAGTGGAAGTTGAAATTGAAACATAACAAAGAAAAGTATTGTACATAGTTCTGTCATCTTCTGTATAGTAAAAGCAATATTTTTATAGTTTATACATAATAATTAAAAATTTTAAATTAAAGACTTAAAAATTAAAAGAATTTTTAAAACATGATAACTCAAAATTTTTTTAAAATAAAATTACGGATTACAAAGATTAATAAATCATTGTAATCCTGTTTTAGGTCTTCCGAAAAGACATTTTTGGTTTTTGATCAATTTATTTGAAGTTTAAATAAAATTAATCAATACACTTTATGGTATGTTTCATTAAATATTAATATTATTTAAAGTAAGTTTTGTTTTACTGATGATTAAGCAATTATTAATTATACCAAAATTTTTCGACTCGTACTTCTGCTTTACTTGATTTCAGTTATCATTTTTAAAAACCTTTTGTGGCACTGCATAACCATTTTTTAAAATGTCAAATTTTAAATTCATCTTAGATTTTTTGCAGATCAACTATAAACCATTATCATTTTTGTCAAATATTTTTGAAATTTTGGACACTAACAGTAATAATAATAACAATAATAATAATAATAATAATAATAATAATAATAATAATAATAATAATAATAATAATAATAATA
>JBBMKC010197743.1:0-14468 GCA_037834085.1 Bipalium vagum | reverse complement strand
TAGTAATTTTCAATAACATTTTACTATTATTATATCTATTCAAAAATAGTCCAAGGACTTTATGCGCACCCTGTATATGTACGATTTGAAGGTTGGCAGGTAACTGGACGAATAATTCTTTACAAGAGCTTCGATAAAGTATTGAAATTAAAACAAATATTAAAGGCTCACCAAAATGGATATATATGTAAATTTTTGACAAGAAAAACCTCAGTATTTTCTACAATCACATTTGTGGTTTAACATTTATCAGCTAATTAGTCGGAAGCATAATTTTTATCATTACCAGCAATTGTGCTATTGTTCAAGGTGAAATAGGTTTCATCACTAATTAAGACAACCAGATGATGATATTGAATGTGAAGTTAACGATATTTTGGACAATTAGCTTTCCCTTGCTGCTTGTTTCTATTTGACTTTCTAGTTTTTTTGAATTTCCTTACACTTGTCTTTGAATGCAATACGTTAGAAATAAAGCTCGAGTTACATTTGAGAAAAATGGAGAAAAAATCATTTATTTTTAATTAGCAAGTGGTTCAAAAAGAGGGTTCTGAAAAGTGAAATTTTTTTGAAAAACAAGAGTTAAAATATTTGCACAATTCATTTTATTGTAAATTTTTTTTGAATTTTCAAAAGTCGAAAAATGGTAAAAAAAATTGCGCAAAAAGGGCCAAAAAGTGATTTTCTGAAATTTCAATTTTTACACTCTTCAAAATAAGAAAAATAATGGGTTAAAAAACAAGGTAGAGTAATGTTAAGATAGCGGTAACCTATTCTTGACCTGTTTTTTTATTAAAAAAATACTTCTGTGGTTTTTTCATTTCATTTTTTATCTAGAAAGGTCAAAAAACGGTGCATCATCTTAACATTACTCACCATTGTTCTTCATTTGCTTAAGATAGGTTTTGTAAATAAAAATCTACTCCGAGTTCCCAAAATATTGAAAGATAATTAAGCCAAGCGCGTTGGTTGACAACCACTTTTGGTGGGGTATTATTACAGATGAAAACTGGGTTTTTTCTAGTAGAGCTAAGCTGTGGCTTCTCCCTGGCCTGCGAACTTGTTCCGGATGATCAAGCTAACTAACCCTAACCAAGCATTTTTGAATCATGGTACAGCACTCTTACAGCTGTACATTGGATTGAGAAAACTCAGATTTGTTTTCAAAAGTCTACCAATCGTCTGGATGCTTTTATCTTTAACTATTTTAGTTTTTATACCACTATCAACTTTTCTTTTGAGGGCCTTCTTTAATGACGTTCATTGCACAATAAATTGATGATGGCAAATTCTATTATTCGTAGAATAGAAAGAAAAGAAAGTACAAAAAATTAATAATAAATCAAACCATAAGAATGATAATGATATGCAGAATGAAAATTATTCAAATTGTGAAAACTGCGAACTTCTGGGACTATCATATAATTAATTTTATGATACAAAATTATACTTAACCCATTGTTTAAATTTAATAATTAATATTAAAGATCATTTAACTTTATTTGAATTTAACATTAAGATTACTAAATCGGAGCAAACTAATTTGCACAGATTTCATTATTGAGAATGTGAACAATTCAATCCATTTCATGACAGATTATTGGGACATATTATTGGCTTGACCCAAATCAGTTATTGGTATCCCTGTGTAAATTAAAAAATTTAGTTTGTTAGGTATGACAATCTATCGATCCACGCTCAAAACATTGAAAGATTATGACGATCTTTAAAAAAACGCCAAAAGTAAATAAATTTGAATTAATAAAAAAGTATTTAAAACATTTTGGTTTTTTCTATAATTTTGGAAATAAAACAAGCGAAACAAAATTTGAAACATTATCGACATCAAATAAATGGAATTGACTTTCATTTTGTCTGAATTAGATTTTCTCTTTTGATTATTTTATTTTTCATAATAACGAAAATTACTATTCTTTTTTCATTTTATTTTTAAATTAATTATTGATCCTTTGCACAAAATTTGTAAAAGAGAAATGGAATTTATAAAACTTTTTTTGCAGATGTAGAAATCATTTCCATTTTTCAGCTGATTTTTAGAAATAAATTTAGAATTTAATTAGAAATATTTGTAGTTAGGGTGATGTACTTGTCATCTCATTTAAACAATGGGGCCCATGATTATATTATCACACCAATAATTATTTTTAGTTAAATTTAAAAAAATAATCTTTATCTTGAATTTTATTAGTTATAAAATAATTAAATTATTTATAACGAAAATGTGAACTTAATCAATTTTTATAATGTAATTTTTTTAAAATATTCATTTAATATCTAACTAATTAGTGGGTGTAATTGATTATTTAACTAATTGAAAATAGTTATCGAATGATCCATACATTACGAAATATAAAGTACCATACAACCCATTGCGGCAACTTACAAGAGAGATAATAAATTTCAGAAATAGAAGAATTTTCTGAAGTAGCATAATAGAAATCATTAATTTGCTCTGGAATTTTTAATGAGTTTGGGTGGAAGAAAAAAAGCGATATATCATAATTTAAGATCAATGTTTATCCACATAACTCTACAAAAGTTGTCAAATACTGATTAATGGAAACCAGTGGAAGAGGATATGTAATGAAGACAAGTTCTATTTTATAGGGAAAATGGACCAGTCTTATGTCAAAGAGTCTTTTTATTGATGATAGAAAATATGAATTGTACTTTAAAAACCATAATATTTCATATGAAGCTTTTTAGTTTATATTTTAATAAAAAATATTTAATTACTTTTATACTAATTGCTATGACAATTTGAGCTACTTTGATTTGATCTTCTTACCGCAAAAATACAAAAAACGTCTACAACCCTGATTCATTAATTTTTTTATTAATCAAACGAATTTTTTAAAATATAGACGTGAAGTAGATAGAAAGTTCTTCCGGAACATTTGTCCATTGATTTACTAATGAAAATGAACCATATCAGCAAAAATTATTCATCCTTTGGACTGTTTTGTTCACGTCAATGTCTATTCAAATGATTTCAAACAAGAAGTAATCACTAGGAATCAAGTCTGGGTCATATAATAAGTTTGTAATTAACAAGAAGGACCATCATCGGTTAATTATATTTTATCTATTCTAGCGATTACATCTGTAATGTATTAAGAACTGAACTGTTGTCATGTAGAAAATAAATTTCTTGATTCTTTGGCTCCTGTTATCATTTTTTCACATCATTAACAAGCGAGAACTAATAGGTTGATTACACCTTTTGCATCGAAAGCACAGTAAACTTGAGACATTTTCAATGAGATTTCATTGAACGAATCATTTGTGATAGGTATTCTTCGAGAAAAATACATTCACAATACTCAATCATGATGTATAGAATATAAAAACATATTTCTTCATAAATTTCTTCAAAAAACATAAGACGAATCGACTGTAAATTTTTCTTATTTCAATGCTCTCTAGCAAGCTTAGTATTGTCATTGTGCTTAAATTAACTCGTCGTCTATTTCTTTTTTCATCAAACACATTGTTTCTGCCATACAAAAAATATGGTCCAATTATAAATATATCCATATGTTCCATGTAGCTGACAAATAGTGTCTCTTTTTCGATCCTGCTCAGAAAAAATAGTAAAAGCTACGAAATTAAAATTACTGGTAAATTTTTAAATAAAGCGCGGTATATAATATTATTAGAAGTTTATTATTTAAAACAAATTCAGTAATATAATCTCTCATAAATATTAATTGTTCTTCATGGAAAATTTCATGAAGTTTTTAATTTTACTTCTGTGCGAGTCTAAGAACCTTTTATAAACACCACGTAAATACCATAGTATCAACCATTGGAAAACAATAAATATTCAATTCCCAATGACTTTTTAAGAGGTTAATTAAAATGTATTACCAAATTAATTAATTAATTAACAATTAATTTATATTTTAAAGGAGTATTTTATTGGGCATTGTATTTCTTTAAGGGAAACTCAATATATTTGCTTGAGTGATTCCCCCTTGCTTAACACGTTGTGTCTTTATCACTGTTTAATTATCATAGAGTAATAGCTCCAAATCATCATTTATGAATTTTCTAGTAGTACCAAGACGTTATCGGTCTGTGAGTCTGAAATCACCGATTTCAAAGCGTCTGGATCAAAATGCATACACGTAGTACAGCACAACTTCTTAGTCAAGAAAAGAACAAATAGATTTGCATGCCATTTTTAAACTTTTTTTTGTTGTATTCAAAAAGAATGTAGTGCCGAAAATATAGGTTTTTTATTCATTATTTATTATAAATACCTTGTCTGTTCTCATGTAAGACACTGTCGGACAAATTTTTTGACATTTCTGATTGATCTTCTTGAAAACACAATGCCATATTAATAAATGATTTAAATATTAATCGCAGATTGAAATATTAAAACAACTGTATTGGTTATATAAAATAATTACAATTTTGTATTATTAATTTGTACACTTAATACACAATATTTTCCCACCCAAAGAAATATTAATGATAATTAAAAAGCTAATTTCAAGATGCTCTTTAAATAATCGTGAGATTTTACCAGTGGTTTCCAAAAAATTATCATTTACTTTCACAAAGTTCGGAGAAGGGATATGTTGAAAATTTAATAGAAATAACATGGGAAAATCGTGGAAAAATTTCAATAAATCAAATTTTTGATGATAATGTCAGAAGAATTGAACCAAATAGACAGGGCTATGTCATGATTAAAATGTAATTAAGTATCACAGAAAATGAAATCGTTACCGTTTATCAATCGCACTATTCTCCATAACAGAAATATGACCATGACTGAGATCTGTTCTGATTCCACTTGTACAAATATGATGTCCGCCATAAACGATGTTACGATGATGGTGCCATCAAACATCTACAAGATCATGTTAATCCTGGCTTAGTTTTCAATATGAAAGTCTAACCTCAACTTTCTTTTTAAAAAATTTTTCTCCTATACATAAAATTCTTAGCATTAATTCAATCATAAAGACAACCAGTACTCCAATGCTGATATAATGCAGATAAAGGCCCACATTGTGTAAAACCTTTGATCTGATCATGCTCAACTCAGAATTGGTACTGTGATCCGGAGAAAAGTGATCTTTGTGATTAGGCTCTACTTTGTTATTATTGTCTCGCAAGGTTTTAAGGTAATGGAATGAAATATTGCATACTGGTTTGAGAGAGTATTCTGAAATAAAAGGTGTAAATCAATTAGAATATTAGTAAAACAAGTCTGGGGAATGTATTTTGAAATGTTTCTGGTTTTTTTCATTAGAAAAATTAAATTAAATTTATAAAAACTATAAAAAAGATTGCATTAGAAAAATATTTTTCTTTTCTTTAAAGTTCAATATTTCGATCTGTGACATGTCTCCGGACTTTGGATTTTACATGAAATGTTCATTCGGAAACTATTTTTAAGGTCTATTTTGAAAACTGATCAACTTCGTTGATTAAAAATAAAAAATTTTAATTGTATTGACATGTCATGAAAAGTTGGTAATGTATTTGGAGAATATATCATTGAAAACTTATCTATAACATTCAAGGATCAACTTTTCCGGAAAAGATTGTTTCCGTGTTCTGGGTGGACCTGAGATGAAACTTGTCATTAACAGTATTGGAAAATGAAAGAAATTGATGTGCAAATCAATTTGAGTTTACAATAAAGTTTGTTGACAACCTTATAATCAAGATGTTCTTTTTCTAAGGTAAACCCTCTCTGGGAGTAACTAAATAATTGTTACCTGATTAATGTATCTTTGAAGAGAGACTATATCTTCCACCATATTTGGTTGATCTTTACGAAAAAGATTTTCATTTGTTACTTAGTGTTAATATTCACTTTATGAAAGAAGCATTCCAAACAATAAAAGATCTCTGAAATAAATTATTCAAATATCTATCAGCAAAGATGCAGATCTCTATCACAATTATACTGCAAACATTGTCGACATCGTGTTACAGTGTGATGGTTTCTATTTCAATGAATAAATATATCTAAATTTAGAAATATGTTACCAAGCTCTTAAAAATCCAAAAAAAAGGTTTTCGGAAGACTCGGTCCTGATATCATATTAATATAATGAATTTACTATATTAAAACAAAAATTCTTATTATTTAATTTAAATATAAACATTAATTGCTTACAGAAATTAAAATTAAGAGATCAATAAAGTAGAGTTACACCTCGATTATCCGATATTTTAGTCGCAAGCTTTTTTATAAATAATAAATTGCATAATAATAATTCTGATAAAATAAATCGAGGAAGAACACGATAAATAAAGTGACAAAAATCATTTATTGAAGAAGCTACTCAAACTTGTCTGCTTCAAGATTTTAAAGCTTTTCCTGAATATCGTTTTAATTCGTTGAGATTTTTTGTAAGTGATTTATTGAGATTTTCCCACCCTTCAATATAATTGCTATTTTCCGTAACATAAATTTTTCTAACTTTCAAAAAGATTTGTCAATGTTTTGAAGAGAAATGTTTTCATCATCGTCGTTATTTTTCACTTTTTTCAGTTAATCTATTCTTTGTTGCTTTTTAACCACCCATAGAATATGTTGAAAACCTGGTTATAGTCAAGATTATAAATTCTTTCTGGATCGTAATCTTTCAAAAAAATTTAGTAAAGATTTCCAAAGTATTCCATACAATCTCATTTTGCCTCTACATTTCTTAAAGTTTATATTTTAAATCTCTTTTCGAAATTTTAACCATCCATCAGAATATTAAAGATTTTCAATATTCAACAAAAAACCAAGTATTTTTCCTTTTCGATCAAAACTTCATCATTTGCTGGAACATCTATTTTGACTTTTTCAAAATCTTTTCTCGAATGGATTTCAATGTAATTTCTGAATTTGTATTTCTTAACCACCAAAAAAACATTTTACCTCAATAGTTACAATTTTTCATTTCTTTTTTGAAATTATATATGTACAGTACCTGCAAAAAGTATTCGTATGATCACTTAATTTCTAAAATAGTTAGATTTATTTCTGCCACAGTTCTCCACACAATAACTTTTCCATCGCTCCCCAAAAACATTAAATTTGCTTTCGTCAGACCAGAGGACTGTGTTCCAATGTATATTATTTCAAATTTTAAAATTAATCAATTATAAATCAACATTTAAACAATATATTTTAAAGCTTTTCTTGGGATACCGAGATCCGACTTTTCATATTTAATTATCAGAATTTTTTAAAAATGTGGTCCAAATTTGGGTCGGATAACAAAATTTCGGACAATTGATGTTTGACTGCTCCTAAATCGAAGAATTCAATAAAGTGTTTCATAAAAAATCTATAATTAGTTTATTTAAATAATAATTCAAATTTTAATAATTTTAATTCAACATAAAATTTCTTTTGAAAAAATCGGAAATAAAGGAATATGAAAGTGCTTTTAAACGAAACACTATAACAGTGTTAGGACTGTTTCTTGATCCAGTTTTAGCTCAAAGGTAAAGACTTCTCCTTGCCACCCAGATTAAAGAAATCCTTATGGAGAAATGGGAATAATTTCTCTTTCAAACGTAATAGTATAAGGAGAATTTTTAATGCAGATAATAAAACGATAATTAAAAAATTTTTCATTAGAAAAATAATCAAAATTCTTCAATGTACCATTTGAAATAATTAGTTTAATTAAAATTGGGTAAGTATGGTGAGGTTAAAATGAAAAATGCGTTTGCTATGGTTTTTTTGGCCTTAATTTTTGGGTTAATAATTGTTTGAATAATTGACAAAATCTCAAACGTACTCGAATCTGTCTTGGTCAGATTGTTGATGAAGTAGACCACATTCTTCTTATTTACTTTAATTGTCGCATTGGTAGAGGAGTTGAAATAGAAATTCAGCACTGATAATATAAAGTTCTTCAACACATGATTTTGATCTTCATAATACTCATTTTTACCTGAAAAAATTTACCTTTTAGAAAAATTTGCTCACACGAACATTTATGAAATTGATAAATTTTGCGTCAAAACTGATTTTATATGTATCACTGGAGCTCACAGAAAAGGACAATGAGAAATAAATGAAGGTAAAAACCAACTTCAGATTTCCTAAACCTACTTTTCATTGAATGGATTTCAAGTATTATTTCCGAGATCACAATCCCGGCATCAATCAGTATCAAGAGACTGAGAAGCACTTGTACAAAGTTTCCCTTTATCAACTGTAAGGTTTTTTCTCTCCATCTGAAAGATACAACGTACAATTCGGTTTGAACAATTGAGATTTGGTTTCAAATATTTTATTTATTTATTTATATTTTCAATCAGTTTGGGATTATGATATAATCAATTTTAATCTTCTCATGTAATACCAGATAAATTTTGGAAATCAAACTGTTAAGCAATTTTTTATGAATTTTAATCTTGAATAATTAATTAAGAAAAATTTCGAAATAGATGAAAAAAGTAATTTACGAAAAAAATGTTCACAATTTTAACATTTGTTTGATTTTGGACATGTACCGGATTTTAATTTTTTTACTTTTTGATAAAATCGATGTTCAATATTTTTTGATAGATTAAGTATTTTAATATTAAATTTTATGAAAAAAACTAAAATCTATATCGAATTCAGATAAACGTGGAAATAATATTAATTAAAAAATAAAAAATAATAAAATTAATTAATAAATGAAAATTAGTGTTTTAATTTTTTTACTTTTTGATAAAATCGATGTTCAATATTTTTTGATAGATTAAGTATTTTAATATTAAATTTTATGAAAAAAACTAAAATCTATATCGAATTCAAATGAACGTGGAAATAATATTGCACCAAACGAAATAAATGATTCTGATGAAAAAGCAGGTGACATGCTTATTGAAATGATAAACTTGAATTCTGAAGAAATTGAATGTTAATCATATTCGTTCTCTTTTAATATCTATTTTAATGTTTTTAAATATATTTATTTTTATCATATTTCTAAACTATTTTATATATTTAGTACAGATTATTGAAACCAATTTTTTATTAGGTATTCATGGAAAAATAAGAATGGGGCTTATTTTTGGAAATATGTTTTTCTTAAAAAATGATTGATTTTACAAAAATAATTCTGCGGCTTATTTTCGGGAAAATCCGGTAATATCACAAATAATATTTTACATCGTAAACATTTGTATTACGATTTTATTTATTATTTAAATTATTTAATTTATTATTTGCTATTATTTTGATTCTATTTATTTTTAAAGCTTTTAAGATGACTTATTTAATTTAATTCTCATTTACTTGGGGACAATAAGAATACGTAAACTTAAAATTTATAAATAAACATTTTTGAAGATTTTCTAATAAATCATTTTTCTATTTTATTTCTGTTTTCTATGATTTTATGATCTTCTAGTTATGGTTATAAATTAAATCAAAGAATTTTTTAATTTAAAAAAATAAGTAATTTTCTTACTTTAACAGATTTTTGTTAATTTTTCTACATTTTTTATTGTAATAATCAATGAAAGGAAAAAAAATTTTCATAAAAGTTATAAGTAAACAGAACTTTAATATTAGAATCGTATAATGGAATGATTCCTATCATAAGATAAAATACAATAAAATATTATCCACCTAAAATATCCTGTTATTAATGAATAATTTTAAAAAATATACGAAAAATATCTTCAAAAGTTCGATTTTTATCATAAATTTTATTCAGGAGAAATTATACTTTAATAAAAAGTCAAATTATATTAGTTTGATAAATAAGAAATTTTATCTTGATTAAGGAAATCCCTTTAATTAATCAAGGTTAAATATTTGGCTTTGTTTTAAATGAGGTGGAAATTACAAATCATAATTTGGCGCAAATTTCAAACTGGAGAAATCAAAATCAGAAAATTATTTTACTTTCAATTTATCAAGTTAAATGAATCGTTTATTATTTTTTTCAGAATTTATCGATTTTTCCTTTTATATCTTGTAAATTATATTATGCAATACATAAATTTTATAAAAGAACGTTAACGCATTATTAATATTACTGAAGCTATTATTTATAGTTTCCCTTACAGCCTATTGTTCGACGTATGAATACCGGAACGAAAACTTAATATTGACATAACCAAGGAATAATGTTTAAGATCAAAGAAAGAAGACAAAGAAATTAACGTTTGAATTATATCACATTTTTACAAAAAAATAAATAATGATAATAATTTTTATTTTATCTAAAAAATTATGAATTGGTATTTTCGTAACTGTTACTTATTTTTTCAGGATATAAATATTATTGAAAATTATATTATTCTTCTTTTTTTGTCTAAAATTTTTATTTTGTGATAATATTATTTTTCTTGTTCCTGTTTATTAACACTGGAGTAGGTTAAATGGATTGTAGTACTACAAAGGATTGATTTTACGAGATCCACATTGGAAGATTCAACTGTACGACACTCCTCAATCAAATTGGTCAACAAATAATAATTAATTGAAAAAAAAATGATAGTCTTTTTTGAAAGTGAAATTAAAACGGAGATTATTTTATTGATTAGCTTGTAATTATAGTAAAAATTGTTCCAATTATATGTTTGAAAATTATTACTAGTTACGAGAAATTGATATGTTTTGACAACATAAGACTTTCCGGTTAGTGGGTAGACAAAGATTCTCAGCCAATTACATTTTCAAAGCGAATGATTATTCCGAACACGGCAATGATAACCAGTCTATGGACGGTATTAATAATTAGAATTTCTTTTGATATGGAGATACTATCACTGCGGAATCCTATTATCGACCACTCGATGCTTGGCACTAAGACTTAAACAAACGCTCTGCATTGATAAGTCGTTACCGTTCTTCACTTTTGCACAATAATTCTCTGCCTCAAATTTCAAAATTAACTGCAAAATCACTGGAACTGTGTTACGAAACTTTATCTCACTCATATTACTTTCTCTACACATCTCACATAGAGTAACATTTGGTTCTTATCACTTGACAACTTTCTGCAAAAAATTTCAAAAATCAAGATCATTTTAAACAAGCATTTCCTTCTTTTGTTGTATCCCTTTAATTGGACTTTTTTAAAGAAGACACCAATAAACCCTTAGGAGGTTGGCAAAGTTTAATTGATCTCAATTTTGAATATTTTAACCAATACATATTTTCACGGTGACTTGTCAACTTTCGATTTATGATATAAAAAGAGACAATATTATTATCTAAATTTTGTTTTAATAAATTGAAAATGAGAACTTTTACAAAGTAATAAAAATCTGACTCCCCCAGAATTTCCGGTGCATTTCCGGGGCATTTCCGCTCATTCAGTATAACATAATTCTTTGTGTAAATTATTTATTTTTCTTTAAATTATAAACGGAATTAAGTGAGAAATTGGAATTCGATGAAACATTGCTATATATTTAGATTTTATTAATTAACTTGATGACCACTTTTTGCTAATAACATTCGTGAGATCGATTTTTTTTATTATAACGAAATGTAACCGATATTCTCCTAGGAATGAAAGATAATTGTCAGTCAGTGGTCAACTATCATGCCTATCATAGCACTGTACATCACTCTGCATAATTGATAAATGTCCGACCCGCTTGTTACTACCGTCATCATTATATCTGGGAAAGGTTCAAAACCATAAATATTCCCGTCATTTAACAAATTGAAAAGTTATTCCGCCTAATTTAAAATCTTTTCATAAATCTTTTTTATAATTTTTACTTTTAAAATTGACTTTTTTTATAACACTCATAATTGGCTAATTATAATATTATCAATATTATCAGACCAGAAATATTTCCTTTCTGTTAACGTTGCAAAAACTGATCCGATCATATTTACGTCCGATGACATTTATTTAATAAGTGAAATCAATTTTAATGGTATTTTTATGAAGATATCATATTTCATGGATTTTTACTCTTATCGCATAACTTTTTCAAATGGTAATATATTTCTGTTCAAGAAAAAGAAAAAATCCATATAGAAATTTTAAAATCTTTTATTTTGTTTTAATATTAAAATTTATTTCATTCTTCTCAATGATAGTGCTCTACACAAACTTCAACTCTCAAGAGAATTCCGGTATTCTACAAAATAAAGTTGAAGATTATATATTTTCCATTATTTTGTTTTAATTAATAAAACTAAAATCATTAGAAAAATCGTTTTTTGTTATTTTACAATTTAGATACCTTTTAATAAGAAATAAGTGATTACGTATGCACATAGTTTAGAAATATATAAGCAAAATATTACTTTTATTAATTTATCATAATTAACTGAAAGTAATTAAATAGTTATATTTTATAATTTCTGTTGACAGAAACATAATGGTCAAAAACCGAAAATTTTTTATTATTAGAATTAGCCAAATGTCCAAGAATTTTAAATTAATTAAAATACAATTAACACATATTCCCAAGATAAGGTTTTAATTTTGAAAATCAGCAAAATTTATTTTCGGCAGTTTTGTACATTGAAAAGTTATTAAAATTTAATATTTTATTTGGTTGAAATTCGGATTGAATCTTAGAAAACTTTAAATTGAGAATTTGGGCCAACCATGCACTACTTTTTTTCAGAAAAAATACCATATAAGAGAGAAAAAAATTCTCTATTATACGGTATAAGCCATCGGTCATATTTCGAAAAATATTTGTGAATTTTTCAAAAATCTAAAAATTTACTATGATTAAATTATTGTATTTAAACAAACGGGAGTAAACCAAATTTACTCCTTTTATTTTATAAATATCACTAAATATTATTTCACATTCGATGTATATTTATGCGAATATTATTTGGTTATGTGATTTTATATTAATATTGCTTGAAAAATAAAGTCGAAGTGTTTATTAATTTAAATGGCTTGTTTAACTATTTCAAATAAATAAACTTTTATCAGCATTTTTGAGAGAAGATTAATTGTAGTTGTAACCATAGAATAAAAGTCTCTTTCATCTTTTTTAATGATACGCAACAAATATGAAGCATGGTATTCTTTTGATTTTTCTTCTCTTTTAGATTGTATTTACTTTAATTTGAATTTTCAGAAATTTGTTGATTTTAATAATTTTGCTCGGCAAGGATTTTACTTCACAGTGAAATTACTACATTTGACACTTCTTGATACTGTTCGCATTCGAATTACCACTTGAATTATAAATAAATAAATAAATAAATAATAGTAAATTAATTATGAAGACCACAAAAGAGTCAGAAATAAAATATTAATACTTATCCATATTATCCTAATTATTATGGCCATAAATATGTTGTAAATATGTAATACATGTATATTAATAAAACCATACCATAAATGTAAGACACCTGTATTAAATGAAACATTATAAGTTGTAAAATATTTGATTTTATGATAGGTTTATTTTTAATTGAATTTTAAATCCACTGCTAATTTAATTGCACATAAATTGTTTAAATTAACAATAAACGAAAGGATCTGATCATAAAACAATTGTGATCACGCAGTGTTATTGTCAAATGATCAAGTCAATTTTAATTCCAACGAAAATAAAATTCGTGTATCCATGGAAAACGTATCTTGGAAAAAGACATAAAAATTCCAGATTGGAAAAAATTATTTATTGGAAAATTAATTAATTATTGTCCCACCAGTGAAACATCGAATTGACAGAATTTTTCCATTTCGCTCATTTTTGCTTTATTCATTTTTTTCAATTAACTTCCTCAAAAAAAACTGAACCAGTAATTGACTGACATTAGGGAAATGAAGAGAAATTGATTTTCACATGCTGGGGTTTATGATCGTAGGTTAAAATGGTCCTAAATATACGAAATAGGTAATTTTGGAAAATGGTCCGAAAAGATTAAGGGTGTTATTTATACATTTTCATTAAATCTTATAATATTTTCATATAAAAATATTATTTATTATTTCATACTATTTAAAAATTATAATAAAATGAGATTTTTAGAAAAAAGTCCACATGCGTAATTTTATTCAGTTTTTGTCAAAAAATTCAATACGAATTAATCCTTAAACAAATCATATTATAAAATTGCACATTTCTCACTTATAAAATTTTGTCTTTATATTTCTTAACAAAAGGAAGTTTCACTATTTTAATCTTCTTCCATTCTCTTCACAGCATTGTTTATATCTAGCCATAAATGTTTAATATTATATATTTCAATGTGAAATTGGAAATATTTCAGAGAAAATATATAAATAATTGAATTTTATTATTTTCTGAAATTGAAGATTTGAAAAAAAACTTTCATTAAAATTATTTAATTTTTTATAAACAAGAAATATAAATATTATTAGAATGAGAATATTAAGAAAATAAATAATAATTTTAAAAATAATAATATTAATAATAAATAATAGTTATAAGTAATAATAATTAATAATAATTAATAATAATTAATAATAATAATTAATAATAATAATAGTAATAATAATAGTAATAAT
>JBBMKC010197732.1:0-14471 GCA_037834085.1 Bipalium vagum | reverse complement strand
TTATTATTATTATTATTATTATTATTATTATTATTATTATTATTATTATTATTATTATTATTATTGCTATTATTAATACTATTGTTACTATTACAAGGCCTTATCCAGAGTCTTTTCCCATAAAGGTATCTAAATAATGGTTTAAATATTTCAAATAGATAATCAATAAATCAATACATTTTAATATATTGATTTAAAGGTTTTCATTGCAGAACTTAATCTCATATATCATTAAGCTTTCATTTATTTTAGTTAATAGTGTTCCCGTATTTTGAGTCACGAACAAACAACATGTCGAATCATTTTAACATACATACGCGAAAAAGGCCTAGGTGCGAAGGATGTAGCTGAAGATGTTCAAAAGAAGATAATGCAGGAATTGATAGACGCACAGCATCTAATTGGCCTAAACATTTCAACGACGGAGATACATATGTCAACATTGAATAAATCTCGCTCTGTCTGGAAATCCTTCATGGACGAAAAGGCCTTAAAGGTACTCGTGGTACCTGATCAACATAAAAATACTTTGACAGTTGAAAGATACTACAAATAGACACATTGATAAGCTTGGATATTCCTGGAAAGCATCAAAAGAAGATCCACATGAATGACCACAGATACTTATTTGCAAACAATTTCTAAAAGATCCCTTTAATGATCGTTTCTGATATCAAATGGTAACTGGGGATGAGAAATGGATAATTTTCCACAATTATCACAGAAATACTCAGTGGGTATCTGGTGGCGATGAGCCATTACGAGTGCCGATATAGATCGATTTGAAAAAAAGAGAGTGATGAGTTGTAAGTAGAGCAGTAGGAACGTATCTATGACAATTTAAAGACACGTTATCCAAATTTAATAAAGAGAAAACGCTTCCTGTTGCAAGATAATAATGCTCCCGCGCACGGAACTCATTTGATCACATCTCAATATCAGAAAACGGATGGTGTGAAATTAACCCATACATCCTCCATACAGTCCGGACGTACGCCTTCATACTATGACGCATTTTCAAGGGATCGGTGGTTTGAAAAGCAAAATAAGTCGAACAGGCTTGTCGAGAATCTTTTAACTCCAAAACCCAGGAAACTGTATTTTCACCAGACTCGACAATTACCACAGAAAACGCTGAAGGTCACTGACAGCAAAGGATCACATTTCGAAGATTAATCTTCATCCGTTCTTTTTTAATGTGCATTTAAACAAATTTTGTTTTATGGGGAATGACTATTGGTAGAACCTTATATTATTATTATTATTATTTTTAATTATTATTATTTATTATTAATAATTATTATTATTAATATTATTACTATTATTATTACATAATAGTATTTAATATAGTATGACACAAAAGATTACAATCCATGTGCAAAAGACCCTGACCATAGTTTGGGAGGAGAGCGTGAAGAAAGGTTCAGAGCAGACTTATTGAAGTTCATAGCTGCTGAAAGTGAAGCGGAAGCAGACTGTTTGCTACCGACCGTGGAACGGAATGTACATAATCAGTACAAGTGTTAATTGAACCGTTACATCATCGACGGACAATGTCGTCGAAAGAAACACGCTAATTATTTAGGCCTGAATGCACGGATCATTTACTGTTCGACTCATTGTTCGACTGTGGTTGCCGCACGTCGGAAATTCTTCACGGATTGTGTTCCGATCAGTGGTTTCCGGCAATTACCATAGTTTATCTTTTTGAAAAGGTTACATAAAAGGAAAATTAAATCAGATTGGATATAAACAATAGAAGTCCATGTTCAGTAAAGGGGTTAGTAGGACAGCTGCAGAAATCGGAGTTCACTCGAATCGAATCGATAGGAAGAGTGAAAGATTTTTTTTGTAATAACAAGATGATCGCAACCCTTTGAACACCCTGTGACAGTGACTTCAAATGCAGACTTAAAAACTAAGACATTTTACAGGAAATTTTACAACGTTTTAATTGGCTCTCACTTAAAATTAAAACAAAAATGTTTATTAAATTTATTTAATTTTTAATAACTGAGAGAATTTCACTGTCGCATATTTGAGCAAGGGTTAATCAATAATGTGCGCAAAGATTTCCTTTGGGTGGTACATTTAGAATAGGTCAATTGATCCTTTCGGAGCTTGATGGTGGTTAACAAGGTGAGAGATCAATTAGGCACTCAGACAAACAACTTCGGCAAGAAAGACTTGCTGTTGATTTAATTACCATTTTATAAATATTTATTTTATATTTTATTTTAAATATTTTATATTTTTTATAAATTATTATAATTGTATATAATTTTATTTTTAGTTTTTTGCATTTTTATATTTTTATTATTTTATATTATTATATTTTTATATTATTATATTTTTAAATAATATTAGCTATTTAGAAGCTCATAGGGAAATGTCCGGTAAGGATGTCCAAGTGTCATCGGTGGAATGATAAGTGAAGTGCTGAGAGTTGCTGTCTCTTGTATCGATGCACTGCCTTTGTGACCTTACTCCGACCCACAGAGCTCGTTTCCTATAATCTTTCTGAAGGTGACCATTTCTTCGGGACTTGTTTCTAAGGTCAACGCTATTTCTTATCAAAGCATTACTAAATGCGATTGGCTAACTTTAACTAGTCCTCATTCGGACTGTAACTTAATGACATCAATGTCATATAAAAAATATATAATTATTTATTAATAATAATAATTTTAATTTAATAATTTTACCTGAAAAATTTGCTTGAGAGAAAATAAGGCTTGGCGCAGTTCCTTCCCGGAGGCGTTGGTGATTCTGTCTGAAAAGAAAACATCTGAAGACCTTTGAAATTTATGAAAGGTTGTCAAATAAAATTCAGTTTTTATTGTACTTTTTTGTGTCTGTATTTTTGAAAAAGAAGTATTGCTATGGCAACGGAGACAAGAAAAGAAGATTTTCATTTGGAAAAATTTCAAAATGATCATACTAGTAATGTTAATAAATAAAATGTATCATCCAATAATTGTAAGAACTACATCGATTTTCGATGTATTAATTCTATTTATAGTAACACTGGATTCCCCATGGTTTGACGAAACTTGTTTGAATATTTCCGATTTGTGGGGACACGATAAATTATTAAAAATCCTGCCTCTATTGATTATAAATTGTTAATATTGCAACCACATTATTATTATCGATTTATTATTAATAATATTAATATTATCTACCAATTTTATTATTAATATCATTATTATCAGTTGGGTCTCATATGTCCTGTTATCATCCACCCTGACTACTGACATAACGTTTTTTGTGTCCTTTGCTTTTTTTTCGAGGTTACGTTCCTTCATCAGCATAGTAAGCGATGACGGAAAATTTGAGCATTATAAATTCTTGCCAGAAAGAACAGATGAATCAGTTTGTACACCTTGGTGGCAATTGTGCATGATAATTAATATGCCATAAAATACGTCAATAAATATTACGACTGTAGGCCTGACTTTTAATAAATTTGAACGTGCTTAAATTCTCAGAACCGTATTCACAGCGCTCATCTTGTTTACGTCAGCAGCAGCAACAACAACATCAGCAACGAAACAAGTAGCTGTCCGTCGTGATTGATGGAGTGAGACAGAGTTGATTGAGCACATTTCGTCAATAAACAAACTAAGTCAATCATTTCCATTATTTATTATTTATTATTTATTATTATTATTATTATTATTATTATTATTTTATTTTATTATTATTATTATATTATTTTTATTATTATTATTATATTATTTTTATTATTATTACAATAATATTTATTATTTTTTATAATTTGGCATCGTAAAAGAATTTTTTTCTTAGTTTTTAAATTTATCCTCCTCCTCGTTTCACTGAAAGTGGAGCTCGTAAAGGTTACCCGTAACTTTTTTTGTTGATGATCAATATTTATTTATCGTATCGATTGGTCAATATTGGTCGAGAATTGAATAATATTTGGTGTGATATTTGTGCACAAAATCAATGTTGCTGTGCTGTCATAGCACGATTTTCCGAGTCCGCGATTACTGGCATGCATAAGATCAAAAATGATGAGCTGCGACTTCGCGATTGGCTGACCGGTCATAAGCCCCTACAAATGCCCACAGGGTTCATGGTGAGTTTCTTTCATTAGACGGAAAGACATTTTCAGGCAATTGTTCTTTCAGTTGAAAAGAAAAGAGGCACATTGTTTTATTTGTTTTGCACAACAATAATGTTTCAGAGTTTGTCCTGGGCCTTTGTCGACTGGTAATTGTTCCATACTACTTTCACAATCAGCGTAAAAACGTGATTACCGGGGGGTTATTCTAATTCTGTTGGGAACTGTCGATAATGCTTTTTTATTGTCCGTCAATTTCGTCCACTGTCCTGAGGAACCCCGGAGGCAGAGGCTGGGGTAACTGTGAAAGGAAAGTCGAGACTTCGGTGCAGCTGTGCTTCAATAATCAATGGGGAAAGATCGTTGCACGAAGGATGGAGGATGTTTGGACGAGACACTTTTTCTCATGGTCTCTTCATTGAAGAGATTCTATTCAAAGATAAAAGCGTTTCTCCCATAAAAAGAAATCGTTTAAAGTCGAAAAAACAGAAAGCGGGACATAAAATGACAACGAAAGAAATTAATGGGACAAAAAAATGAAGAAAAATTATAAAAATAATAATAAATATTACTTTTATTGATTTATTATTTTTTTTATTTTTATTAAGATCTTTTACCGCCTTTATTTATATAATTATTCGCAACGCTTTTGGTAATAATTTTCATTGGTATATTTAAATAATAATTATTATTGCTTTATATATTTATATTTTATTTTTATATCATGAATTTTTTTTTTACTTTTAAAAATATTTTAAAATGTGTAAATAAAAATAATAATAATAATAATAATAATAATAATAATAATAATTAATAATAATAATTAATAATAATAATAATAATAATAATTAATAATAAAAATATTAATAAGAATAACATAAAAATAATATAATAATAAATAAATAAATAATAATAATAAATAATAATAAAATAATAATACAGTTATATGAAATAATTACTAAAAATATGCAATTATAATAATAACTATTATAAAATAGTAATAAAAGTAATAATAAAAATACAATAATAATAAAAATACAATAATAATTAAATAAATAATAATAATAATAAAATGATAATAAAAAAATAATAATAAAAAATAATAATAATAAATATAAAAATAATAATTACAATAAAATAATAAATAAAATTTATAATAATTTAATAATAATTTAATTTAGAAAATATAAAGTATATTTTCCTAAAAATAATAATATTAATTATATAAAATAAATTAAGTAATATTATTTTAATATTTCAGAACACAAAGAGATCTTTGCCAGGGGAGTCTATCTCCTGTCCTCAAAATCAATTTTCTTTATAAAAAATGAAGTATTGGGGAAAGAGGAATACTTTCAGTGCGATCTTTTCTGAAATTTCCCAAAATGATCCTAGAATGGGGACCTGAGAGACTGTCCTCAATCAATGTGGCTTAGTGAATTTACCTTTGACAACGTCCGGCGCATTCCATCAATAATAGTAACAACGATTTCGTTACATTTCCCAGAGAGAAAGGAAGGAGTTTGCGTAATTACAACAATTACACCGGAAATGGTCCCATGACGTAACACTATTTTGCCCGGTTTTCATGAAGACATTCCGTTTGGTGCCAGCAATTACCGACACTCGGCAATAATTGTCTCTTCCGTGTTCCGACTTGGTCTGCCTGCATTCCTCGTCAAGCTGAAGACCCACTGGAGACCGTTCTGTTTCACCTCCAACTCTCAGCAAATCGATTTTGAGAGACCAAATACCATTGGTCGATTTCTGTCGCTAGGCAACCAATCTAGTTGTTTTTGTCCCAATTGATGCAAGGTTTCAAACCTCAAAGCTTGCAAGTTTTTTTGGAGTCTAAAATGTCAATAGACAAAGTTTCGTTATGAACTCTGCACCAGCAGTTTTAAAGATTCACGTTTAACAATCACAAACTAAATCCCATTGGTCGATTCCCGTTGCTAAGCAATGAAGACAACAATATTTATTCCCTATGATCGCCGTTACAGCGTTATCATTGTTTTTTGAGTGTTGAGGTTAATCGCAGAGGATTTTGTGTTACCCTTTGACCTGGGCGTCCGAGGTTCTCGTTTTTGATGATAATAATAATATTATTATAATAATTATAATGCTGATCATTATGAGTGAGATCAATTTGACTTTGTCTCTGTCGGTGATGGTTGAGAACAAATTTAAAGATTTACAGAACACCGAAACGATCGTCACCTTCAATAAAAAATTGAACTCACCTATGAGCGCCTGAACCCGGATTGACAGTTTCGTCCTCAGTATTACACCGTTGTTACCGCTGAAACCAAAGACAAAAGATAACATTTGAGAACTGGTGACAATCGATAAGGCGTAGCAGAAGTGGAAAAAGAAAGGTGGTCGAAAGTTTCTTTTTCCTTCGTTGAAACGGGTAAAAACCGTAAGCCCACCCTGCCACCTTACTGAACATCGCTACGCGAACGAGTTCCGAGTCACAAACGGTCTACCTTACCTTTTCAAGTAGTCGTCGAGGTCGTCGATTTGGTCGCGAATTGTCACATCGAAGTCCAGGAACGGTCCGTAGTCGAGATGATTGTCCTTGAATTTACACAGCTGTAGCACTGCGTTCTCCAGCTGAAATGTCCAAAAAGATTTATTGAAAGGGGCGTGCATTGAAAAAACAAATGTCAACAAAACCGATCAACCTTGTGCGGTGGCGATAGCATCATATAAATTTCCTTTAGCAAATTAGAGACAAGGCGTTCCTTAAAGAACAGATAGCTGAGCTTCTCAGGGGGCTCAGCCACCGTGGCCGTCGTCGAGAACGGGTCCACGTCGTTAAAATAGCATAGTTTGCAGTTAAAACTTTCCATCACGCCACAGATTACAGCTTAGTTCATTCAACTGTTTGAGGCGCTTTCGATTATTGATTAATTAAAGAGATGCAGATAAACAAAGCGCGACTTTAAGAATTTTTATGGATTTTAACATTTTTTATTGATTTTTATATTTTTTTATGAGAAATCAATTTTATATTATTAAACTTTTCGTTAAATTTCAAATTACACATTTTCCAATTAATTTTATACCTATTCACAATTTTTTTCATAAGATAGTTATTGATTTAAAATATATAAAAAATCATTTCAATTTTTAACTTCCATTTCAAGTTTAATTTGAAATCGATATTTTTTCTTAATTAATAATTTTTCATTGATTTCAAATTATACATTTTTTCAATGAATTTGATATTGATTTTTTATTTTTTAATCAAATATTATTGATTTTAAAGAACATTGATATTCTCGGTTTTCTGTAAAATATTGATTTTAATTTATTGATATTATCTTAAATTTTAATTAATTTGGTATTGGTTTTATCGACTTTTATCCACATAATTATTGATTTTAAATAACTAAACATCAAATTATTAATTTTTAGAAGAATATTGATTTTATTTTATTGATAATTTTTATTTTTTATCAATTATTCTGGTATTGATTTATAAATATTTTTACTTAATATTTACTGATTTTAAATGACTTCGAAAGACATTAAATTTTTTTATATTAACCTTTTTGAAAGGTATTTTATTTCAATTTTAGTTATTTTTAAATCAATATTGATTTTAAGGTTATACTTTTTTTATTGATTTTAAATAATAAATACATTTAAATTTGATATTAATTTAATCGATTTTTTATATTGATAATTATTGATTTTATATAATTTATAGAAAAATATTGATTTTAATTTATTGATTTCATTTGAAATTATGTTTTCTTTTCTCTGCCACAAATATCAAATTATTTTTAATTTATTTTCCATTGAGATAATTTCGGTTTTTTCCCATATCATTTTACTGATTAAAATGGGTTTTAATTAAAAATTAAAATCAATTTTTGTTCAAATAATATTTATTTTTAATTTCATATAACATTTTTAACGATTTTTTCATTTGCTTTAATTTTTAAAAAGTCTTGAGGTTAATCAATGTCAAAGTTATAATTCTCTCAAGTCTTACTTTATCAACGTCAATTCCCAGGTCGTAGAGCATTTCTGATAAATCTTTGTGGCCACTTAAAGAACTTTCATCCTCTTCTGTTGGTACCTTCGAATGATCTTTATCAATTTTGCAAAGATCCACCAAATCACTGAACCGAATTTTTCCACTTTTGGTCTTCGTAATGACATCCTGTAGTTCAACGGAAAAAGTACTGACTACATTTTTTGACACCGTTGAGGGAAGCATCAACGCTGACGCAGGTGAACAATCGTCAAGACCCTTGCCACATGAGTTCTGTCTGGAAGAATTGTTTTGTTCTTTTTGAGGTATCTGGTCTTCTGAAAAAGTAACAATAATGATGTCGAGGTCATCATGCCTGATAAAAACAGCGTTTGTCGCAATACTCACCTTTCAGAGAATGTATTTCTGGTTCGATGTTGATCTCCGAATTGTCCTTCTGTACTTTAGCAGGCGTACTTTTTCCTTCAATCATTTCTGGAACTGGTTTCAGGCTGTGACCATTCAATGATTTGGTTCCTGGTGGAGTGCCAAAGAGATGTTCAGATTCCAAAATCTCTTGGTCTTGGATTTGCCACTCAATCACTTTTTGAATGGAATTCTTTCTTGGTGCATGGGTAATGCAACTGCAATCCGGAAGTATAGGGGAGGGCTGCTTATGTTTATGGCGGGACTGTGGATAATTCTCCGACCGTTTGTTCTCCTCCCCCTTTTGACAGGCACTGCTTGAGGATTCAATGGAAAGCCGGCGACCCTTATTGTGTTGCAATTTTGAGAATTTGACTGCATCTCTTCCATGCGAATAATACGATGACAACGTCGACTGAGAAGATATGAAGGTTCTGGAACCTCCATCCCTGTAAGAGTGGTATCTTAATTCCGATGATGAAGATGGCGGTAAAAGTATGTCGTCGGTTGTCTGAGTGGAGACTTCTTTGCCAATCCGAGATGAATTTTTGACGGACGCTTCATTTTTTTCGTCTCTCTGCACGTTCTCTTTGGGATATTTTTTAACCCTTGTTCTAGATATAAAGTTGCACGCGTTTTTTGTCTCCTCCACACTACTGCGAAACGTACACGTTCCCCGACTGATTCGGGAAACCATTTCACAATCGGATGGTCTACCTTCCGGTATACCTCTGGTGTCTTTGTTGAAAGAAATCGCCTGCTGGCCGAGGTGATTATCATCATCTTTATTTGGGTTACATTTCAATGAGAAACATAATCTTTTCTCGGCTTTTTCAGTCAATTCAGCTGGATCTTTGACTTGTGGAATCAATTCCTTATCCTTTCGTGGTTTGGAATGTGGACTTTTAATCAACGACATGGATTCTCGTGATGAAACTGAGCTCGGAGTATACCGTGAGCCTCCTTTATCGGAAAAGCATGTTCTGAAGGCATGGTCTGTGTTCATTGAATGTGAATATGAAGCGGTGTCCGCGAACCGTGTCCGGGAATAATTGATGGAAGGAGATGTTGGAAAATCTCTTTTGGTTTTAAGGTTAACCTGATATTCCAAGGCTAGATCTTTTCCCAAGTACTTTCCGCTCACTCCGTGATTGAACTTTGAGCCAACCGTCTTTTCTAGTGGCCTAAAGCTCGACCTACCAGTTGCATACTTGAGAGGATCCTCGAACATTCTTGAACTGAACGTCCTTGATCCAATTCCGTAATTGAAACCGGAAATGCTTGAAAAACGCCCCTAAGAAAAGGAAAGAAATATAAAAGGAAAATTGCACAATGAGAAAAATAAGAGAGAAACAAATCCCGGTTAAAACCCCGGGGAGAGTTTGGAAGAGTGGCCGTTTGTTTTAGTATAACATGGACCATACAAAGGACGTACGTATGAGCCTCCAAAGTTGGAGGACGATGTGAACCCCGATCGACTGGACTGGAACGACATTTTGAGAAATATTGATGATTCCTAAACCGAAGGAACGATACAAGTTATACCTGTAATAAAAATCTGTCGACTCGAATGGGAGATAGATGGTGTAAAAGAAGAAAAAGTGCATCAAATGCCACGTGCACAACGACGATTTTTGATTGGTCTCTCTCGGCACACTTTTCCCTCGGGCAGCCAAGATGGGCGGCAGTCGACAGACTCCGTCACGCGTGCACAGAGTCAGTTAAAACATCAGTTTTTCTTGTTCTCCAGGGGAAATATTATCTTTTCCGGAAGCTGTCCGAAGTCCGTCTCTTTTCTGAGGCATGGAAATTATTGACCTTTGACTCAAGAAAGCAAAAACGTCCTTCTTTGGCATATTTCGGGTTTCGTGAATTAACAAGCTCGTCATCTTGTTCCTTGTCTTACCTTAACCACCGTTCAAGTCTGTGTTAGCAACGTTAACGGAGAAATTTTGGTCTTCAGGTTCCTTTTCCAATTTATCCTCAGCGGACAGGAGAGGAACAATTCTACTCTTTGTCTACGGTCAGATTCTCCGTGGCAACGCCCATTCTTGGACAAAACATCTTGCAGGTCGGTAGTGATTGTTTATGCTAACTCGGAGTTTGTGATAGATTTGAGGAATAAATAAAGAATTGCCCGAAACTATTTCCCGAAATCTTTAGGTGCCACGGGTTTTCGAATGTGTGACTGTGTGTGTGTCTTCTTGATTTGTGTGTATGTGTTTGTGCTTGCCTTAGGTCTACATGCTAAATCTCGACAATATATATAATAAAAAGTAATAATAATATTATTATTATATTTTGAAGAAAAGTATTTGCAGATATAAAATTCGGTGCACAACAAGAACCAACAATGAAGAAAATATAAATTTCAGACCGCCAGAGGAAAAATCAATTAAATTTGAAACACAAGAATAAAAGCCATTTAAAGGTTCATGAAGGTCAGAGAGATCTCAGTCCTTAATATTTCGGCAAATGTTTCCTCGAATGGGCCAATCGGTGTTGCCTTTTCTCAAAGTCACCCTTATTCCAAAGCGCTTTAGAAAAGTGCTTATGTTCCTTTGTCCATTTCGTATCCAAAACGTTCCTGAAATTATAAAATGCCAAATGTTATTTTCATCATCATTTATTTGTTCCATCAAATGTTGCAAATCAATGTTTTCCTTGTGGTCCATTCCGAAAACAACGTCCTTTTGGCCAATATATTTCATGTTATCTTTGACTGGATGGTAGCAGTCAAGGTAGTTGTGGCAGCGGTTTTTTGTTAGAAACGACACAGCATTATTTGCCAACATATTGGACTTCTTGGTTTTCTTCTTGAAATATTCGAATATTTCTTGCTTAGGAAAAGCAACCAGGGTGCTCTATTTATAGGACCCAGTGACGATTACAAAAGAATCGTTTATGTCACTCAATATTGGACTTGATTGATTTCGGTTGATAACTTCAAAAACCGAAGGTAACCCCGAACCAATTGCGCTGTTGTTGATGTTCTTTAAAATCTGAAACCGAGGATTTGTGACATCCGAATGGAACTGAAAATACAAAAGTCGTCGAAATTTTATCTTAAAAAACATTTACCATTCCATTATATCGATCATTGACAAATATGGTAGCATTGGAACAATTTGTATTGGACTGGCATATTTCCAGGTATTCGTACAAGACGCAATTTGACTGTTCGGAATGAAAAATAAATGCTTTGCAATCGGTCAGTTGGCATTGCAGAGCACACTCGACCAAAGATGGCAATTGGAAGGTGCCCGCACTTTCGAAAACACATGATTGAATAGATTCATAGAAGTTCCGGCCACTGACATTGAGTATTGAGAGCATGAAGACAGCCAGAAACATTGCGATGAGAGCCTAGGGAAAATAAAATTTATGGTAAAGTTTTATTTTTCATTAAGAAGGAGCTTTCGCTATCAAGGCAAGTAACAATGGAAGCACTGTGAAACTTATTATCGTATGCGTACTCGTTGCCTTAGATATGGGTACATAAATAGTGGATTGATTTTTAGAACTTTTCTCGTTATTCACAGTTACTGCTTTCTTTCATGATATTTTTATCGCCTCTCAGAACAGTTTATTTGTTTCTCTTTATTACTGTAACTTGCCAAGAGAGGTTGCACTGGGCATTGTTTCCATTTCAGCTTAAAAAATAATAAAATAAACATTTCTCCCTCAGTCAGCTGAAGAGCGTTTGCAAGGGATTCGCATAACAAATTTTATAAAGTATAAAAACATAAAAAATGTTTTGAAAAAAAGGAGGAATCATTGGGAAAATTGTCAATACTAAATTTAAATTAATAAAACGATTTCCTCACCAACATTGACTCCTGTGGTAGAATATGAAGTTGGGTATGGTTGGATGCCCTTCACATTCTAGAACTGTCTCCTGTCGGGAGCTGGTACATTCACATTTACTATATTCCATTTGGTTCCATCTTTACCGTCCAAGCCTTCTTAAACAAGTTTTTCATTACCACCAACCCTTGAATCACTTGAGATAGACGGCTTCCATCGCCAACCAATTGAAATTCATCATCACTCTGCGTGGATCACATGGATTATCTCTCCATGTTTTGTACCATTTAAATGTATTTGTAATTCACGTTTTAAATCAATTAAACATCACCACAAATAATCAATATTTCATTAATACAATGTAAATGTTGATGAATGTCTTTAGGCGTCATTTGATTTATCCATTTACTTATGAGAAGTGGAGATCCACCTTTTCTTGTGAAAAGAACGAAAGCCATTTCACAAAAAAGCCGGAAATAGTTATTATCAATATTATTATTATTATTTTTACAATAATTATTATTACTATTATTATTATTATCATAATTAATATAATTATTGATGTTTCACTGCGCTTGTTTAGCTGTTTTTAATTACAATAATAATTTTTATTTTCAATTATTTCTTAAGACACCGAAAGAGTATTGATTTATTATTTCCACGATATTTTATTTATATTTTATTATGGCCATTTATTATTTGTAGTGTACACATATTACTTTTCATATAATTTTTAAAAAATCAATATCGCTATTTAAGTAATTATTCATATTTATTTATTATTGAAATGAGTACAATAACAAAGATGTGGAAGATTTCTCATTTTGGTTACCTTGATACTATATTGATATTACCACTTTAAATATATTTAAATAATTTCAAAATGTCAATTTTTTGTGTTTTTATTATTTTAAAAATATATTAAAAAATAATATTTTTTTGAACTAATGATAATATTATTTTACATAATAATTGGAGGGAACCAAGTGGTGTTCACTAAATAATTTTTAGATAAAATATTATACAATATCTGAAAACTTTATGTAAGATAAATAATGATAAACTGTCCAGAAATACGTATAATTACATATCTTGTAATTCGATTCGTTTCTAAAAATGGCATAAATTATTTTTGTTATATTTTCGATGAATAAATTTTTAATAATTTTATATTAAATTATTTTTTTTATATTTCATTTAATATTTTTCATTTCGCTTTTAACTTATAATCCTAATTTATTATTTTATAATTCTCAATTTCATATTTTACAGCTTTACAAAAACATTTTATTTTTTAATTTAATATTTAATATCATTTAAATCATTAAAAATAAATCATTAAAAATAATAAATCAATAAAATAAAATCAATAAATCAATAAAATAAATAAAAATAAAATTAAAAAAATCAAAAATTAAAAAAATCAAAAAATAAAAATAAAAACAAATAAATAAAATAAAATAATAAATAAAATAAATAAAATAAATCAATAAAAATAATAAAAATAATAATTCATTAATAAATAATAAATCATTAAAAAAATCATTAAAAATAAATCATTAAAAATAAATCATTAAACCGAAAGATAAGTCAATAACATCAAAAGCAGGAGACTAAACAATACAAACCGATAAAGTTTCGGGTTATGAAATAGGAACCCAGAAACCAAAAATCAAAATTAAAAAAAAAGAATTTTAAGAAACTGTAGATTAGGACGGGAAATATTAAATAATCGATTACTTGCCATTAATAATAACGAACTCACTTCACCATTATTAATTCAGGATGGCGTTTTTGGTCGCAAAATTGGTAAAGCCTTGCATACATACAAATGTGAAAAAGTATACGTCCCATTAGCAAAATACAATGAATGTACCAGTGATTTGCCTATTATTTATCAAAAGAAACTACGATTTGTATCCCCATTAACCAGAATAATACTATACCATTTCTACCTCAATTTTAGAATTACAAATTTTTACAATACAATTTACTGTTACTTTTTTTTAAAAGTTGTATTGTAAACATTTAACAACAATGAACAATACAATTATTGTATTGATATAAATTATCAAACATTATATAAAAAAATTTATTGATGTTTATAAGGAAGACATGCTGCTGCATTAATTAAATTTCGGGTCATATGACGAAAATAGCCGT